>JAWZYV010015826.1:0-118110 GCA_038373885.1 Cheiracanthium punctorium | reverse complement strand
ATTTTTTTTATTTAAATTTTAAAAATTTTTATTCTGCAAAATCGCCACACACGGCAACCACGATCCTTATTTCACACTTTTTTCAGTACAGGGGTTACAATTACAGAAAGCTTTTTGCGGGAGAACATAAAAAAATCTCTTAAATTCTGGGAACGGGTGGACTTTCAAATTTTTAAAGTGGACTATGATTTATTCTATATTATTTTACATATCTGTGCAAAATTTCAGGCTGATTGGTCCATTTTTGTGGATTTGTATACGGATCAATCAAACAAACAAACAAACAGAATTTCATTTTTATTTATGAGGATATATATATATTTCTGTTGAGATAATTTGTTCATAAAGATTTTTGATTTCGCGGTCAGGACTGTGCTACGATGGAAAATAGATGAAGTGTGGAGATCGTTTGATCCAGACTTGATCTCCAACGTTAACGCAAGATGTGCTGTGAAAGCGGGAGAAACGCTAACTCGCCCCCTACTCTAAGAGTTGAAGAGATAACGGCAACTGCTTTTTCCTGATTTTTGGGATTAGCTTTGGCAGAAATTACCGAATTTGAACATCAGGGGAAGTACACGATCAAATGGAAAATTGCCTCAGTGCAATGCTCTTCAGAGCAGAGATAGCGCAGCATCGAAAAACAAAAACTGGTAACCCTTTAAAAAAATTAGTAAGATCCTATTTAAAGCACGTCATTTATAATAACTTCTTACTTTTATAAGAATATCTTACAAATGCTAGTGAGGAAACCTTGCTCGGCTAATTTCGAAAATCCAACATTTTGTTAAAAAGGAATATTAATAATCACTTATAACTGTAATACAGGCCCAAGGGTCGCGAAGTAAATCATTGTTTTACATTTGGTTCGCCGCAAAAAAAAAAGGTTAAGAACCCCTGGACAAGATAAAATGTGGTTGGACCGTTGAACGTGCTCTCCGTACAACCTCTGTCGATATTTCCTTAGTTTTGGTTTCGTATTGCTGATGTAACAACGATAAAGTTCAAACATATTACTTGAGAGTGCATTTCCTGTAACACGTTTTACAGAAAATTTTGTGGTTCTAATTATTCAGACATTGAAAGTTTATTTTTTGACCATGTGATGATACACATATATTGGCTATGGCTTCTCTAAAATTTTGGCAATGTTATTTAACTATAGCTTGTGGTTGTAAAAATTACTCAAGTTATAAACATGTTCTTCTCATTCCATTTAATATATACTATTAACTGTTTGAGGGTGAATAGGCGGATCCCCCCCAGTGAAAGCAGTTATCCCTAGGGATGCATGACTGTCGGAAATGAAAAACAAAATGAATATCGTTTCACTATTGATTCCCTTTATAACGATAATTCTCTTTACAACGATATATTAGTTTGAACATCAAAATACCGATAAGGAGCGATTTCAGGGCATCATAAGAACTTGTCTCTTGTTTGCTTCGTAAATACGTGCTACGGGATAAGCAACAGTGCAATTTGAATTTTCTAGTCATCAAATCGACAATACCAAGCACGAAAAGTTTATTTTTTATATCAAAATGTTTTCTGTTACTGAATTGCAGAGAGTTCATAAGTTACAGGGAACACGGTTTTTAATTTTAATTTTATTATTTCATAATAAATAAATTCTGGTTGAAATGGCTGTTAACCTTCATGTGTATATGTATATATGCAATTTTTTCTGTTGAGATAATCTGTTCTTAAAGACTTTTGATTCCGCGTGAGACGCATTTTTTTTTCAATGACTACTATCGTGTGTTTTCGCTGTGATTGGCATATATATGTCCATATGTGCTTTAAATCAATTTTTAAGATCCTACCTAAAGCACGCAATTTATAATTACTTCTTATAAATTTCTAACTTTTATAATAACATCTTTCAAATGCATATGATGAAGCCTTGCTCGGCTAATTTCGAAAATCCAACATTTTGTTAAAGAGGAATATTAATAAGCAGTTATAAATGTAATACAGGCCCAAGGGTCACGAAGTAAATCATTGTTTTACATTTGGGTCGCCGCAAAAGCATGGTTAAGAACCGCTGGACAAGATAAAAATGTGGTTGGACCGTTGAACGTGCTCTCCGTACAACCTCTGTCGATTTGGCCTAAGTTTTGTTTTCGTTTTGCTGCTGTAATGAAGTTCAAACATGTTACTTGAGAGTGCATTTCCTGTAACACGTTTTACAGAAAATTTTGTGGTTCTAATTATTCAGACATTGAAAGTTTATTTTTTGACCATGTGATGATACACATATATTGGCTATGGCTTCTCTAAAATTTTGACAATGTTATTTGACTATAGCTTGTGGTTGTAAAAATTACTCAAGTTATAAACATGGCCTTATCATTCCATTTAATATATATTATTGACTGCTTGAGGGTGAATAGGCGGATCCCCCCAGTGAAAGCAGTTATCCCTAGGGATGCATGACTGTCGGAAATGGAAAACAAAATTAATATCGTTTCACTATTGATTCCCTTTATAACGATAATTCTCTTTACAACGATATATTAGTTTGAACATCAAAATACCGATAAGGAGCGATTTCAGGGCATCATAAGAACTTGTCTCTTGTTTGCTTCGTAAATACGTGCTACGGGATAAGCAACAGTGCAATTTGAATTTTCTAGTCATCAAATCGACAATACCAAGCACGAAAAGTTTATTTTTTATATCAAAATGTTTTCTGTTACTGAATTCCAGAGAGTTCATAAGTTACAGGGAACACGTTTTTTAATTTTTATTTTATTATTTCATAATAAATAAATTCTGGTTGAAATGCCTGTTAACCTTCATGTGTATATGTATATATGCCATTTTTTCTGTTGAGATAATCTGTTCTTAAAGACTTTTGATTCCGCGTGAGACACATTTTTTTTTCAATGACTACTATCGTGTGTTTTCGCTGTGATTGGCATATATATGTCCATATGTGCTTTAAATCAATTTTTAAGATCCTACCTAAAGCACGCAATTTATAATTACTTCTTATAAATTTCTAACTTTTATAATAACATCTTTCAAATGCATATGATGAAGCCTTGCTCGGCTAATTTCGAAAATCCAACATTTTGTTAAAGTGGAATATTAATAAGCAGTTATAAATGTAATACAGGCCCAAGGGTCACGAAGTAAATCATTGTTTTACATTTGGGTCGCCGCAAAAGCAAGAACCGCTAGACAAGATAAAAATGTGGTTGGACCGTTGAACGTGCTCTCCGTACAACCTCTGTCGATTTGGCCTAAGTTTTGTTTTCGTTTTGCTGCTGTAATGAAGTTCAAACATGTTACTTGAGAGTGCATTTCCTGTAACACGTTTTACAGAAAATTTTGTGGTTTTAATTATTCAGACATTGAAAATTTATTTTTTAACCCTGTGATGATACACATATATTGGCTATGGCTTCTCTAAAATTTTGGCAATGTTATTTGACTATAGCTTGTGGCTGTAAAAATTACTCAAGTTATAAACATGTTCTCCTCATTCCATTTAATATATATTATTAACTGTTTGAGGGTGAATAGGCAGATCCCCCCAGTGAAAGCAGTTATCCCTAGGGATGCATGACTGTCGGAAATGAAAAACAAAATTAATATCGTTTCACTATTCATTCCCTTTATAACGATAATTCTCTTTACAACGATATATTAGTTTGAACATCAAAATACCGATAAGGAGCGATTTCAGGGCATCATAAGAACTTGTCTCTTGATTGCTTAATAAATACGTACTACGTAATAAAAAAAAGTATTCACTATAAAATTCTCACTTTAAAATTTAACAAATACGAATAATATACTTAGGAGCAGCTTGTTTGTAATTCAATATTTGTTTGAATTTTATGTAAAAATAGGTCATTACTTTTATTTTCTGGTACATCTAATACAGTAAAACTTTTATACAACAATACTTAAGGGACCAAACAAAATTATCCTTCTAGAGGGATGTATTGTTACATCCTACTATATAGTTACGTTGATCCTTGAATCCCTCTCTAACCATTCTGAACAACCACTTCAATATAAATAGTTTACCGCCATTACTCCAAGAAGATTAAAAAGAAGAAAAACCATAATAACATCTACACCATTTATGTACGTTTAAAAGTTTTCTTAATTCTGTATATAAAAATATAAAAGACAATCTGCGCTACTTTAAAAATCTGAAAATCCACCCGTTCCCTCATTTTTAAGAGATTTTTTTGCTATTTTCAGCTCTATTTTATTTCCGAGAATCAAAAAAGTGAAATCAATACCAAGCACGAAAAGATTATTTTTTATATCAAAATGTTTTCTGTTAATGAATTCCAGAGAGTTCATAAGTTACAGGGTACACGTTTTTTAATTTTAATTTTATTATTTCATAATAAATAAATTCTGGTTGAAATGGCTGTTAACCTTCATGTGTATATGTATATATGCAATTTTTTCTGTTAGATAATCTGTTCTTAAAGACTTTTGATTCCGGGTGAGACGCATTTTTTTTTCAATGACTACTATCGTGTGTTTTCGCTGTGATTGGCATATATATGTCCTTATGTGCTTTAAATCAATTTTTAAGATCCTACCTAAAGCACGCAATTTATAATTACTTCTTATAAATTTCTAACTTTTATAATAACATCTTTCAAATGCATATGATGAAGCCTTGCTCGGCTAATTTCGAAAATCCAACATTTTGTTAAAGTGGAATATTAATAAGCAGTTATAAATGTAATACAGGCCCAAGGGTCACGAAGTAAATCATTGTTTTACATTTGGGTCGCCGCAAAAGCTGGTTAAGAACCGCAGGACAAGATAAAAATGTGGTTGGACCGTTGAACGTGCTCTCCGTACAACCTCTGTCGATTTGGCCTAAGTTTTGTTTTCGTTTTGCTGCTGTAATGAAGTTCAAACATGTTACTTGAGAGTGCATTTCCTGTAACACGTTTTATAGAAAATTTTGTGGTTTTAATTATTCAGACATTGAAAATTTATTTTTTAACCATGTGATGATACACATATATTGGCTATGGCTTCTCTAAAATTTTGACAATGTTATTTGACTATAGCTTGTGGCTGTAAAAATTACTCAAGTTATAAACATGGCCTTATCATTCCATTTAATATATATTATTGACTGCTTGAGGGGGAATAGGCGGATACCCCCAGTGAAAGCAGTTATCCCTAGGGATGCATGACTGTAGGAAATGAAAAACAAAATTAATATCGTTTCACTATTGATTCCCTTTATAACGATAATTCTCTTTACAACGATATATTGGTTTGAACATCAAAATACCGATAAGGAGCGATTTCAGGGCATCATAAGAACTTGTCTCTTGATAGCTTAACAAATACGTACTACGGGATAAGCCGCAGCGCAACTTGAATTTCCGAAGTACTAAAAAGAACTAAACGTAGCTGGAGAAGTTAATTTTTATATTAAAAGATATTCTGTTACTGAATTCCGGTGAGTTCAGAACTTAAGCAGAACTCGTTTTTTAATTTGTTTATTTTATTATTTTACGGTAAATAAATTCTGGTTGAAATGCCTGTTAACCTTCCTGCGGATATTTATTTATATACATACTAGCTGAAGTACCCGTTCTTCGCACGGGAATGAATGGACTGTTTGATATTACGATTTGTGGTGATTACTATTTATTGTAATAAAGAGATATAGCAAAATGGATATCGCATTATATTGTGTTCAATAACCATGCATACCGAATTTCAAGGCAATCGTTTGTACGGTGCAGAAGGCCATGCGTCGTAGCGCAATCTAGTGGCGAGTTTTAGCAAAACGGATACGGCGAAAATATTCTTCGCATCCAGATATCGATGAATTTGAAATTTCAGGACGATCGGCTGGGCAGCCCTGAAGTTCATGTGTTGACGCGACATCTAACGCGAAACTCTTCCCCGTGTTCAAATATCTATGTATACCTATTTTCATAGCGATCAGTTGCACAGTCAAGAAGTGATACACTGCAGCGCGATCTAGTGGTTAATTAAAGTAATGATTTGCTACAGTGCCGTCAAGTGGCGAGTTATAGCAAAATGGATAACGCCAAAATATTCTCATTGTTCAAATAGCTATGTATACCGATTTTCATAGCGACCGTTTGAATGGTCAAGAATTTGGCCTGCTGCAGCGTCATCTAGTGGCGAGTTAAAATAATAATGCATTGCAGTGCCATCTAGTGGTGAGTAACATCAAAAGGAACACAGTTAGAAAATATTCTTCGTGCTCAAATGTGTAAGTATAAGAAATTTTATGCCGATCCGTCGAAAGCTATAGAAGTTGATGCGTTGCAGGGCCATTTAGCGGCATGTTACAGCAAAATGGATACTGAAAAATATTCTCCGTGTTCTAATATCCGCGTGTACCAAATTTCATCGAAATCGGTTGGACGATATTCGCATAGTAAACGGCTAAACGGAATAGAATTCAACGTTCTGCTGCGTCACCTGGTGGCAAGTTAGAGGAAAACGGATAGCATAAAAAGCTTCTCCATGATAAAAGACTTAGGTGAACCAAATTTCATGGTGCAACAGTGCCCAACGGTGCTGGAGTTTTTCAACCTCATACACACATACCAACATTCATTTTTATCTATAACCAGTCTCATTATATATCCCAGTCTCAAATAAAATCCAGTTTCAAATCTAAGCCTCGCCAAAGTGCCAACATACGCCATTTTGCAAGCGTTTTTTCAGGAAATCATTCGAAGCATTGACTTAGCAGCAATCAATATGGGAAAAGGTTCGATCGCGAAAAAGTAAAGCAAGCCTTTATTTGAAAAGTGGAATCCCTTAATACAGCCGAATTTTCTAAAATTATCAACTATAACGTGTTTTATTTATTCATGGTTACTCAGATGTACTAAATAGGAAGATTTCAATTTTCTGAAATTTGGCGGAATTCCCCCAACTTAAATCAATGTACTCATTTGGCGAGAATTCTGGAGATAGATCGCTTGAAATCCCTTAATAACTGCATTATTTCTTCACGGATCATTAAAATTTAACGCTGTATTCTAATAAAACCTTTGCCCTCTTTTTCAAAAATCTATTTCCTTAAGCTCTCAATAAATTGCGCCAAGCCGAAATCTGTGCAAACCGGTAGAACTCAATTTCTCAGAATCGGCATTTCAGCCATTTTATTTTTTCGCCAAACTAAAAAAAATTACCTATTAGCCTCGGAAATCTTCAATTCTTATTGTTTTGCGTATAAAACATTTCATTCCTGTTCCGATTTCCCATGCACACGATATTATAATAAAAAAATAATAATCTTACAAATATAAACTAACAAAAAAAATCATTATTATTCTTTTATTTTTACTTTGAGAATTTAAAACATTTTATTCTGATATCGCCACACACGGCAACCACGATCCTTATTTCACACTTTTTTCACTACAGGGGTTACAATTACAGAAAGCTTTTTGCGTGGAGAACATAAAAAAATCTCTTAAATTCTGGGAACGGGTGGACTTTCAAATTTTTAAAGTGGACTATGATTTATTCTATATTATTTTACATATCTGTGCAAAATTTCAGGCTGATTGGTCCATTTTTGTGGATTTGTATACGAATCAATCAAACAAACAAACAAACAGAATTTCATTTTTATTTATAAGGATATATATATATTTCTGTTGAGATAATTTGTTCTTAAAGATTTTTGATTTCGCGGTCAGGACTGTGCTACGATGGAAAATAGATGAAGTTTGGAGATCGTTTGATCCAGACTTGATCTCCAACGTTAACGCAAGATGTGTGGTGAAAGCGGGAGAAACGCTAACTCGCCCCCTACTCTAAGAGTTGAAGAGATAACGGCAACTGCTTTTTCCTGATTTTTGGGATTAGCTATGGCAGAAATTACCGAATTTGAACATCAGGGGAAGTACACGATCAAATGGAAAATTGCCTCAGTGCAATGCTCTTCAGAGCAGAGATAGCGCAGCATCGAAAAACAAAAACTGGTAACCCTTTAAAAAAATTAGTAAGATCCTACCTAAAGCACGTCATTTATAATAACTTCTTACTTTTATAAGAATATCTTACAAATGCTAGTGAGGAAACCTTGCTCGGCTAATTTCGAAAATCCAACATTTTGTTAAAAAGGAATATTAATAATCACTTATAACTGTAATACAGGCCCAAGGGTCGCGAAGTAAATCATTGTTTTACATTTGGGTCGCCGCAAAAAAAACGGTTAAGAACCCCTGGACAAGATAAAATGTGGTTGGACCGTTGAACGTGCTCTCCGTACAACCTCTGTCGATTTGGCCCAAGTTTTGGTTTCGTATTGCTGATGTAACAACGATAAAGTTCAAACATATTACTTGAGAGTGCATTTCCTGTAACACGTTTTACAGAAAATTTTGTGGTTTTAATTATTCAGACATTGAAAGTTTATTTTTTGACCATGTGATGATACACATATATTGGCTATGGCTTCTGTAAAATTTTGGCAATGCTATTTAACTATAGCTTGTGGTTGTAAAAATTACTCAAGTTATAAACATGTTCTTCTCATTCCATTTAATATATATTATTAACTGTTTGAGGGTGAATAGGCGGATCCCCCCCAGTAAAAGCAGTTATCCCTAGGGATGCATGACTGTCGGAAATGAAAAACAAAATGAATATCGTTTCACTATTGATTACCTTTATAACGATAATTCTCTTTACAACGATATATTAGTTTGAACATCAAAATACCGATAAGGAGCGATTTCAGGGCATCATAAGAACTTGTCTCTTGTTTGCTTCGTAAATACGTGCTACGGGATAAGCAACAGTGCAATTTGAATTTTCTAGTCATCAAATCGACAATACCAAGCACGAAAAGTTTATTTTTTATATCAAAATGTTTTCTGTTACTGAATTCCAGAGAGTTCATAAGTTACTGGGAACACGTTTTTTAATAATTATTTTATTATTTCATAATAAATAAATTCTGGTTGAAATGGCTGTTAACCTTCATGTGTATATGTATATATGCAATTTTTTCTGTTGAGATAATCTGTTCTTAAAGACTTTTGATTCCGCGTGAGACGCATTTTTTTTTCAATGACTACTATCGTGTGTTTTCGCTGTGATTGGCATATATATGTCCATATGTGCTTTAAATCAATTTTTAAGATCCTACCTAAAGCACGCAATTTATAATTACTTCTTATAAATTTCTAACTTTTATAATAACATCTTTCAAATGCATATGATGAAGCCTTGCTCGGCTAATTTCGAAAATCCAACATTTTGTTAAAGTGGAATATTAATAAGCAGTTATAAATGTAATACAGGCCCAAGGGTCACGAAGTAAATCATTGTTTTACATTCGCAAAAGCTGGTTAAGAACCGCTGGACAAGATAAAAATGTGGTTGGACCGTTGAACGTGCTCTCCGTACAACCTCTGTCGATTTGGCCTAAGTTTTGTTTTCGTTTTGCTGCTGTAATGAAGTTCAAACATGTTACTTGAGAGTGCATTTCCTGTAACACGTTTTACAGAAAATTTTGTGGTTTTAATTATTCAGACATTGAAAATTTATTTTTTAACCATGTGATGATACACATATATTGGCTATGGCTTCTCTAAAATTTTGGCAGTGTTATTTGACTATAGCTTGTTGTTTTAAAAATTACTCAAGTTATAAACATGTTCTTCTCATTCCATTTAATATATATTATTAACTGCTTGAGGGTGAATAGGCGGATCCCCCCAGTGAAAGCAGTTATCCCTAGGGATGCATGACTGTCGGAAATGAAAAACAAAATTAATATCGTTTCACTATTGATTCCCTTTCTAACGATAATTCTCTTTACAACGATATATTAGTTTGAACATCAAAATACCGATAAGGAGCAATTTCAGGGCATCATAAGAACTCTTCTGTTGTTTGCTTCGTAAATACGTGCTACGGGATAAGCAACAGTGCAATTTGAATTTTCTAGTCATCAAATTGACAATACCAAGCACGAAAAGTTTATTTTTTATATCAAAATGTTTTATGTTACTGAATTCCAGAGAGTTCATAGGTTACAGGGAACACGTTTTTTAAATAATCGATTTTATTATTTCATAATAAATAAATTCTGGTTGAAATGCCTGTTAACCTTCATGTGTATATGTATATATAGCGTTGCCAGGCGTCCGGATAAAGCCGCACATAGTTAGGCTTTTTGATTGAGTGCCCGGCCAAACTGAACAGTGTCCGGCTTTTGTTAGGCTTTTTACTGGTGACTTTGGCCGATTAGTAATAAAGTACTTGAACTGATTTGGCATTCGATGTTACTTATATTTCATTAGAACTGAACAAGATTCATTGTAATAATAAAAAAAAACTTGATTTTACATACAATTTTTTTGTTGTGCCTATTAATACTGAGACAAAATCCTCAATATTGTAGGCTGTCCGGCCTTTTTACCCAAATCTCCGGCCAAACTGACTGGTCTGTCCGGCTATTTGGTTTTGTGACCTGGCAACCCTATGTATATATATAATTTTTTGTGTTGAGATAATCTGTTCTTAAAGACTTTTGATTCCGCGTTAGACCCATTTTATTTTTCAATGACTACTATCCTGTGTTTTCGCTTTGATTAGTATATATATGCCCATATGTGCTTTAAAACAATTAGTAAGATCCTACCTAAAGCACGAAATTTATAATAACTTCTTATAAATTTCTAACTTTTATAATAACATCTTTCAAATGCATATGATGAAGCCTTGCTCGGCTAATTTCGAAAATCCAACAATTTGTTAAAGTGGAATATTAATAAGCAGTTATAAATGTAATACAGGCCCAAGGGTCACGAAGTAAATCATTGTTTTACATTCGCAAAAGCTGGTTAAGAACCGCTGGACAAGATAAAAATGTGGTTGGACCGTTGAACGTGCTCTCCGTACAACCTCTGTCGATTTGGCCTAAGTTTTGTTTTCGTTTTGCTGCTGTAATGAAGTTCAAACATGTTACTTGAGAGTGCATTTCCTGTAACACGTTTTACAGAAAATTTTGTGGTTTTAATTATTCAGACATTGAAAATTTATTTTTTAACCATGTGACTATACACATATATTGGCTATGGCTTCTCTAAAATTTTGGCAGTGTTATTTGACTATAGCTTGTTGTTTTAAAAATTACTCAAGTTATAAACATGTTCTTCTCATTCCATTTAATATATATTATTAACTGCTTGAGGGTGAATAGGCGGATCCCCCCAGTGAAAGCAGTTATCCCTAGGGATGCATGACTGTCGGAAATGAAAAACAAAATTAATATCGTTTCACTATTGATTCCCTTTCTAACGATAATTCTCTTTACAACGATATATTAGATTGAACATCAAAATACCGATAAGGAGCAATTTCAGGGCATCATAAGAACTCTTCTGTTGTTTGCTTCGTAAATACGTGCTACGGGATAAGCAACAGTGCAATTTGAATTTTCTAGTCATCAAATTGACAATACCAAGCACGAAAAGTTTATTTTTTATATCAAAATGTTTTATGTTACTGAATTCCAGAGAGTTCATAGGTTACAGGGAACACGTTTTTTAAATAATCGATTTTATTATTTCATAATAAATAAATTCTGGTTGAAATGCCTGTTAACCTTCATGTGTATATGTATATATAGCGTTGCCAGGCGTCCGGATAAAGCCGCACATAGTTAGGCTTTTTGATTGAGTGCCCGGCCAAACTGAACAGTGTCCGGCTTTTGTTAGGCTTTTTACTGGTGACTTTGGCCGATTAGTAATAAAGTACTTGAACTGATTTGGCATTCGATGTTACTTATATTTCATTAGAACTGAACAAGATTCATGGTAATAATAAAAAAAAACTTGATTTTACATACAATTTTTTTGTTGTGCCTATTAATACTGAGACAAAATCCTCAATATTGTAGGCTGTCCGGCCTTTTTACCCAAATCTCCGGCCAAACTGACTGGTCTGTCCGGCTATTTGGTTTTGTGACCTGGCAACCCTATGTATATATATAATTTTTTGTGTTGAGATAATCTGTTCTTAAAGACTTTTGATTCCGCGTTAGACCCATTTTATTTTTCAATGACTACTATCCTGTGTTTTCGCTTTGATTAGTATATATATGCCCATATGTGCTTTAAAACAATTAGTAAGATCCTACCTAAAGCACGAAATTTATAATAACTTCTTATAAATTTCTAACTTTTATAATAACATCTTTCAAATGCATATGATGAAGCCTTGCTCGGCTAATTTCGAAAATCCAACATTTTGTTAAAGTGGAATATTAATAAGCAGTTATAAATGTAATACAGGCCCAAGGGTCACGAAGTAAATCATTGTTTTACATTTGGGTCGCCGCAAAAGCATTTTAAGAACCGCTGGACAAGATAAAATGCGGTTGGACCGTTGAACGTGCTCTCCGTAAAACCTCTGTCGATTTGGCCTAAGTTTTGTTTTCGTTTTGCTGATGTAATGAAGTTAAAACATGTTACTTGAGAGTGCATTTCCTGTAAAACGTTTTACAGAAAATTTTGTGGTTTTAATTATTCAGACATTGAAAATTTAGTTTTTAATTATGCGATACACATATTTTGGCTATGGCTCCTCTAAAATTTTGACAATGTTATTTGACTCTAGCTTGTGGTTGTAACAATTACTCAAGTTATAAACATGGCCTTATCATTCCATTTAATATATATTATTGACTGCTTGAGGGGGAATAGGCGGATCCCCCCAGTGAAAGCAGTTATCCCTAGGGATGCATGACTGTAGGAAATGAAAAACAAAATTAATATCGTTTCACTATTGATTCCCTTTATAACGATAATTCTCTTTACAACGATATATTGGTTTGAACATCAAAATACCGATAAGGAGCGATTTTAGGGCATCATAAGAACTTGTCTCTTGATTGCTTTATAAATACGTACTACGGGATAAGCCGCAGCGCAACTTGAATTTAACAAGTAGTGAAAAGAACTAAACGTAGCTGGAGAAGTAAATTTTTATATTAAAAGATATTCTGTTACTGGATTCCGGTGAGTTCAGAACTTAAGCAGAACTCGTTTTTTAATTTGTTAATTTTATTATTTTACAGCAAATAAATTCTGGTTGAAATGCCTGTTAACCTTCCTGCGGATATTTATTTATATACATACTAGCTGAAGTACCCGTTCTTCGCACGGGAATGAATGGACTTTTTGATATTACGATTTGTGGTGATTACTATTTATTGTAATAAAGAGATATAGCAAAATGGATATCGCATTATATTGTGTTCAATAACCATGCATACCGAATTTCAAGGCAATCGTTTGTACGGTGCAGAAGGCCATGCGTCGTAGCGCAATCTAGTGGCGAGTTTTAGCAATACGGATACGGCGAAAATATTCTTCGCATCCAGATATCGATGAATTTGAAATTTCAGGACGATCGGCTGGGCAGCCCTGAAGTTCATGTGTTGACGCGACATCTAACGTGAAACTCTTCCCCGTGTTCAAATATCTATGTATACCTATTTTCATAGCGATCAGTTGCACAGTCAAGAAGTGATACACTGCAGCGCGATCTAGTGGTTAATTAAAGTAATGATTTGCTACAGTGCCGTCAAGTGGCGAGTTATAGCAAAATGGATAACGCCAAAATATTCTCATTGTTCAAATAGCTATGTATACCGATTTTCATAGCGACCGTTTGAATGGTCAAGAATTTGGCCTGCTGCAGCGTCATCTAGTGGCGAGTTAAAATAATAATGCATTGCAGTGCCATCTAGTGGTGAGTAACATCAAAAGGAACACAGTTAGAAAATATTCTTCGTGCTCAAATGTGTAAGTATAAGAAATTTTATGCCGATCCGTCGAAAGCTATAGAAGTTGATGCGTTGCAGGGCCATTTAGCGGCATGTTACAGCAAAATGGATACTGAAAAATATTCTCCGTGTTCTAATATCCGCGTGTACCAAATTTCATCGAAATCGGTTGGACGATATTCGCATAGTAAACGGCTAAACGGAATAGAATTCAACGTTCTGCTGCGTCACCTGGTGGCAAGTTAGAGGAAAACGGATAGCATAAAAAGCTTCTCCATGATAAAAGACTTAGGTGAACCAAATTTCATGGTGCAACAGTGCCCAACGGTGCTGGAGTTTTTCAACCTCATACACACATACCAACATTCATTTTTATCTATAACCAGTCTCATTATATATCCCAGTCTCAAATAAAATCCAGTTTCAAATCTAAGCCTCGCCAAAGTGCCAACATACGCCATTTTGCAAGCGTTTTTTCAGGAAATCATTCGAAGCATTGACTTAGCAGCAATCAATATGGGAAAAGGTTCGATCGCGAAAAAGTAAAGCAAGCCTTTATTTGAAAAGTGGAATCCCTTAATACAGCCGAATTTTCTAAAATTATCAACTATAACGTGTTTTATTTATTCATCGTTACTCAGATGTACTAAATAGGAAGATTTCAATTTTCTGAAATTTGGCGGAATTCCCCCAACTTAAATCAATGTACTCATTTGGCGAGAATTCTGGAGATAGATCGCTTGAAATCCCTTAATAACTGCATTATTTCTTCACGGATCATTAAAATTTAACGCTGTATTCTAATAAAACCTTTGCCCTCTTTTTCAAAAATCTATTTCCTTAAGCTCTCAATAAATTGCGCCAAGCCGAAATCTGTGCAAACCGGTAGAACTCAATTTCTCAGAATCGGCATTTCAGCCATTTTATTTTTTCGCCAAACTAAAAAAAATTACCTATTAGCCTCGGAAATCTTCAATTCTTATTGTTTTGCGTATAAAACATTTCATTCCTGTTCCGATTTCCCATGCACACGATATTATAATAAAAAAATAATAATCTTACAAATATAAACTAACAAAAAAAATCATTATTATTCTTTTATTTTTACTTTGAGAATTTAAAACATTTTATTCTGCAAAATCGCCACACACGGCAACCACGATCCTTATTTCACACTTTTTTCACTACAGGGGTTACAATTACAGAAAGCTTTTTGCGTGGAGAACATAAAAAAATCTCTTAAATTCTGGGAACGGGTGGACTTTCAAATTTTTAAAGTGGACTATGATTTATTCTATATTATTTTACATATCTGTGCAAAATTTCAGGCTGATTGGTCCATTTTTGTGGATTTGTATACGAATCAATCAAACAAACAAACAAACAGAATTTCATTTTTATTTATAAGGATATATATATATTTCTGTTGAGATAATTTGTTCTTAAAGATTTTTGATTTCGCGGTCAGGACTGTGCTACGATGGAAAATAGATGAAGTTTGGAGATCGTTTGATCGAGACTTGATCTCCAACGTTAACGCAAGATGTGCGGTGAAAGCGGGAGAAACGCTAACTCGCCCCCTACTCTAAGAGTTGAAGAGATAACGGACACTGCTTTTTCCTGATTTTTGGGATTAGCTTTGGCAGAAATTACCGAATTTGAACATCAGGGGAAGTACACGATCAAATGGAAAATTGCCTCAGTGCAATGCTCTTTAGAGCAGAGATAGCGCAGCATCGAAAAACAAAAACTGGTAATCCTTTAAAATAATTAGTAAGATCCTACCTAAAGCACGCAATTTATAAAAACTTCTTATAACTTCTAACTTTTATAAGACTATCTTACAAATGCTAGTGATGAAACCTTGCTCGGCTAATTTCGAAAATCCAACATTTTGTTAAAAAGGAATATTAATAATCACTTATAACTGTAATACAGGCCCAAGGGTCGCGAAGTAAATCATTGTTTTACATTTGGGTCGCCCCAAAAAAAGGTTAAGAACCCCTGGACAAGATAAAATGTGGTTGGACCGTTGAGCGTGCTCTCCGTACAACCTCTGTCGATATTTCCTTAGTTTTGGTTTCGTATTGCTGATGTAACAACGATAAAGTTCAAACATATTACTTGAGAGTGCATTTCCTGTAACAAGCTTTGCAGAAAATTTTGTGGTTTTAATTATTCAGACATTGAAAATTTATTTTTTAACCATGTGATGATACACATATATTGGCTATGGCTTCTCTAAAATTTTGGCAATGTTATTTGACTATAGCTTGTTGTTTTAAAAATTACTCAAGTTATAAACATGTTCTTCTCATTCCATTTAATATATATTATTAACTGCTTGAGGGTGAATAGGCGTATCCCCCCAGTGAAAGCAGTTATCCCTAGGGATGCATGACTGTCGGAAATGAAAAACAAAATTAATATCGTTTCACTATTGATTCCCTTTATAACGATAATTCTCTTTACAACGATATATTAGTTTGAACATCAAAATACCGATAAGGAGCAATTTCAGGGCATCATAAGAACTCTTCTCTTGTTTGCTTCGTAAATACGTGCTACGGGATAAGCAACTGTGCAATTTGAATTTTCTAGTCATCAAATCGACAATACCAAGCACGAAAAGTTTATTTTTTATATCAAAATGTTTTATGTTACTGAATTCCAGAGAGTTCATAGGTTACAGGGAACACGTTTTTTAAATAATCGATTTTATTATTTCATAATAAATAAATTCTGGTTGAAATGCCTGTTAACCTTCATGTGTATATGTATATATAGCGTTGCCAGGCGTCCGGATAAAGCCGCACATAGTTAGGCTTTTTGATTGCGTGCCCGGCCAAACTGAACAGTGTCCGGCTTTTGTTAGGCTTTTTACTGGTGACTTTGGCCGATTAGTAATAAAGTACTTGAACTGATTTGGCATTCGATGTTACTTATATTTCATTAGAACTGAACAAGATTCATGGTAATAATAAAAAAAAACTTGATTTTACATACAATTTTTTTGTTGTGCCTTTTAATACTGAGACAAAATCCTCAATATTGTAGGCTGTCCGGCCTTTTTACCCAAATGTCCGGCCAAACTGACTGGTCTGTCCGGCTATTTGGTTTTGTGACCTGGCAACCCTATGTATATATATAATTTTTTGTGTTGAGATAATCTGTTCTTAAAGACTTTTGATTCCGCGTTAGACCCATTTTATTTTTCAATGACTACTATCCTGTGTTTTCGCTTTGATTAGCATATATATGCCCATATGTGCTTTAAAGCAATTAGTAAGATCCTACCTAAAGCACGAAATTTATAATAACTTCTTATAAATTTCTAACTTTTATAATAACATCTTTCAAATGCATATGATGAAGCCTTGCTGGGCTAATTTCGAAAATCCAACATTTTTTTAAAGTGGAATATTAATAAGCAGTTATAAATGTAATACAGGCCCAAGGGTCACGAAGTAAATCATTGTTTTACATTTGGGTCGCCGCAAAAGCAGGTTAAGAACCGCTGGACAAGATAAAATGCGGTTGGACCGTTGAACGTGCTCTCCGTAAAACCTCTGTCGATTTGGCCTAAGTTTTGTTTTCGTTTTGCTGATGTAATGAAGTTAAAACATGTTACTTGAGAGTGCATTTCCTGTAATACGTTTTACAGAAAATTTTGTGGTTTTAATTATTCCGACATTGAAAATTTAGTTTTTAATCATGCGATACACATATTTTGGCTATGGCTCCTCTAAAATTTTGACAATGTTATTTGACTCTAGCTTGTGGTTGTAAAAATTACTCAAGTTATAAACATGGCCTTATCATTCCATTTAATATATATTATTGACTGCTTGAGGGTGAATAGGCGGATCCCCCAGTGAAAGCATTTATCCCTAGGGATGCATGACTGTCGGAAATGGAAAACAAAATTAATATCGTTTCATTATTGATTCCCTTTATAACGATAATTCTCTTTACAACGATATATTAGTTTGAACATCAAAATACCGATAAGGAGCGATTTCAGGGCATCATAAGAACTTGTCTCTTGTTTGCTTCGTAAATACGTGCTACGGGATAAGCACGTATTTACGACGGGATAAGCAATTTGAATTTTCTAGTCATCAAATCGACAATACCAAGCACGAAAAGTTTATTTTTTATATCAAAATGTTTTATGTTACTGAATTCCAGAGAGTTCATAGGTTACAGGGAACACGTTTTTTAAATAATCGATTTTATTATTTCATAATAAATAAATTCTGGTTGAAATGCCTGTTAACCTTCATGTGTATATGTATATATATAATTTTTTGTGTTGAGATAATCTGTTCTTAAAGACTTTTGATTCCACGTTAGACCCATTTTATTTTTCAATGACTACTATCCTGTGTTTTCGCTTTGATTAGCATATATATGCCCATATGTGCTTTAAAGCAATTAGTAAGATCCTACCTAATGCACGCAATTTTTAATAACTTCTTATAAATTTCTAACTTTTCTAATAACATCTTTCAAATATATATGATGAAGCCTTGCTCGGCTAATTTCGAAAATCCAACATTTTGTTAAAGAGGAATATTAATAAGCAGTTATAACTGTAATACAGGCCCAAGGGTCACGAAGTAAATCATTGTTTTACATTTGGGTCGTCGCAAAAGAAGGTTAAGAACCCCTGGACAAGATAAAATGTGGTTGGACCGTTGAACTTACTTTGTTGTACGAAGTTTTGTTTTCGTATTGCTGATGTAACAACGATAAAGTTCAAACATGTTACTTGAGAGTGCATTTGCTGTAATTCGTTTTACAGAAAATTTTGTGGTTTTAATATTTTAAACATTAAAAATTTATTTTTTAAACAAGCGATGTAAATATATTGGCTATGGTTTCTCTAAAATTTTGGGCAATGTTATTTGACTATGACTCGTGGGTGTTGTAAAAATTACTCAAGCATTATAAACGTGCTCTTCTCATTCCATTTAATATATATTATTTATTTCTTGAGGGTGAAGGCGGATTCCCCCAGTGAAAGCAAAGCTATCCCTAGGGATGCATGACTGTATAGGAAATGAAGAACAAATTTAATTTCGTTCCACTACTGATTCCCTCTATAACGATAATTCTCCTTACAAGGATGTGTTAGTTTGACCATCGAAATATCAATACTGCGCGATTTCAGAGCACCGCAAAACCGCTTGTCTTGCTTGCTTTGTAATTACGTGCTACTGCTTAAGCAATAGAAACAGTACATTTTGAATTTAACCACCAGAATTTTTATTTTTTGTATTTAAAAGTTTTCTGTTACTGAATTGTGGTGAGTTCAGAAGTTGTGGCCGAACGTGCATTTTAATTGATTAATTTCATTATTTCAAAACAAATAAATTCTGTTTGAATTATGATTTAATCTTCGTATATATGTATATTCTGTTAAGATAATTTCTTCTTAAAGACTTTTAGTTCAGCACGAAACACATTTTTTACTATTAATGACTATTATCGTGTGTTTTCGCTTTGATCAGGATATATAGCATACAATCATTTATGTCTGAGTAGTTTTACTTTTTTTTAAAATTTTAAATCCCGGACTGTGCTACAATCTAAAATAGAAGAAATGTGCAGATCGCTTTATCGAAACTTGAACTCGAACGGTAACGAAAGATGTTCGGTGAAAGCGGGAGCAACACTACCTCGCCCCTACTCTAAGAGTTTAATAAATAACGGCAACTTCTTTTTCTTGATTTTTGGGATCAGCTTTGGTAGAAATTACTGACTCTGAAAATCAGTGGAGGAACATGTAAACGATGGAATGGGAAATTGCCTCAATGCAATGCTTTTTAGAACAAAGATAGGGCAGCATCGAAAAACAATAACTGGTAACCCTAAAAAACAATTAGTAAGATCCTTCCTAAACCACTCAATTCACATTTTGAAATGGCGGTCTTGAAAGGCTGTTCAACCAATTTGGGATTGGGACAAGGGTTGCCATATGAAAATTAAAAAAAGGAGGACTGTGAGACTTACAATGAGGACATTCTTTAAAGAAGGAGGACTGTGAGACTTACAATGAGGACTTTCTTTATAAAAGTAGGACTGCAACTAATACCTTGTAACTTGTGTAGATCTAAACTCAATTACTTGGCCTATTTCTACATTTGTAGTCAGAGCAAGCTCCCGTGCAATAATCAGGACCTGTACAGAAGCAGTACAGTATATACCCGATTTTTTTCCTGGAGAGGTTGAGCTGGTTACTCGAGTTCTAATACAAAAAGTTGAGATGCGTACTGCAGAAATGAATGCAGGTGGTGGTTTTGATGGATTCGATTAGCTTCATTGATGGAGGTTCTTGAAGAAGGGTCATGTGGGAGTTCCCGAGCAATCTGTACCAAAGTACATAGTTGCAGACATTGTGGTAATACGCAATCACTATTTATAAAAAGTAATTTTTCTCTTAGAAAATAGCAAAAGCGTATTCCAGAACAGAGTGGAGCGAATAAAACTTCTTCCAGAATAGAGTGGAGCGAATAAAACTTTTTTCCCGAAATCCACATTGCCTGATTCATTGCAGCGAAACTGACTAGAACAAATTGCCTCTGAATTTCAGCTCAAAATATTGTCATCTTCTGATTCCAGACCTCAAGTAACACATCAACTCACACCTCAAGTCACACATACAGGTAGTTCCACACCTCAGTATTTGTAGCGTCTTTTTGCGCAGACGGCTGTACAAAAGTCTGTAGTGCAATGCCAGCAGCTGACTTATCGGATTGTGCCGTTCCATCAAGAACAACACCTAGTTTGGGCAATATTTTCACTTGGTCTGTGTTAGAGGTTGGGGGAATCTCATCGTCAGTCATTTTCCGAGATTTGGCCTCCTGGGTCTCTAGACCCTTGTTTGACGCAGCTCTTGCAGATGCTTTTGACGCAGACCCTTTTTTGACGCAGCTGGAATAAACTTTCCCCCCCTCCCTAAACAAACCCTGCTAACCCTTTGTGGCGGAACCCTTTCCCAATGCTGAAAAAAAGGGCAGCCGTTGCCATCGCTCGACTTAACTACCAGCAAGATGGCGGACGATCGAAACGTTCATCGCGTGCCACAGATCTAGAGACCCTTTTTTGACGACAGCTGGCTGTTCTGACCGCTGCGTCAAAAAAAGGGTCTCTAGATCTGTGGCACGCGATGAACGTTTCCATCGTCCGCCATCTTGCTGGTAGTTAAGTCGAGCGATGGCAACGGCTGCCCTTTTTTCAGCATTGGGCAATCTATCCAGCTGTTCTCGCATTTTTCCATTTTTCAGCAGATGTCAGTGCTGTTAAAAATAATCGTGACGATTTTTTTAAGGGAAATGACGCGCTTAAAAAGTAAAGGATTCTCGTGGAGCTATGTCACCCGCAACTATTTTTATAGAAATCAAATCTATTCTTCGTGACTGGCAACTGTCAAAACGTCAGAGTTTGGTGTTCCCAGAGTGGGAACACTGCACGTTAAAGGGTTAATGTAAATTGAAGTAATGAAACTAAAGAAAGTAGAATAGTTGAGCTCACACTTGGTGCCAACTCTTGCTATATTCTTCAGACAAATCTGGACTCTGATAGGCTGAACCACGGCCGAGTGGATAAGACTCTGAACATGGTAGACGGCTCAATTGTGAAAGTCGCGCGTTCGAGCCCACCGCTCGGCTGGCTATCAAACGGTCTGGTGTTTGGGTAGGTTTTCTCCACATGCAACGTGAATACGCATTAGAGCTCCTCAAAAAGTCCTCCTGCCAAGGTACCCCTTTCGTAGACAGATGCCCTCGTGTAGGTTGCCATAACACAAAACAATGAACTTTGATATAAATTACAGGCTTTGAGCAAATATGGACTTTGTACCAAAAATAATGTATGATAAATCTGCATTTTTTTTAGTTACAAAAGAATACAATAATTATTAAAGAAAAATTGTACTGATAGTATACATTCGTTGCCACCGGGGAAAATAAAAAAATAAGATATTGTAAAAGTGTCTAGAAGACACTTTCAGTTAATACTCAAAATATTTTACAGCTGTTTGATTAAAATTTTAATTATCTGTCTTCAAACAGCCTCGAATACTTTAAAAATGCTTAGAATTTTCGCTGAAAGTTAATTTCACGAGAATCTCAATTTTTTTTTCTTACTTTTTAGAGCGGCAATAAAAATATTCTTTGAGATGAAATATTTTTATTCATTCAGTTTAAAAAAAATTAAATTTGTTTTTCCAATTTATGGAATTTTTTCCAAATCTATAAAAGAATGTGCCTATGCAAATGTAAATCGATTTCTTCATTTTAGTCCATACGGTAATTACAAACAAAAATATGAGTTTGTTTTTTATCTTCATTGCGCATACTTAACTGTTTATTGTTCTCATTAAAGAAAAACATTGACAATAAAGTTGTTATTATCGTAGCCGTGATGAGGTATTCCCCAAAGGCATAAAAAACCAATGTAACATTAATACGAGTATCTTAATAATTCTATCTAAATTGCAGGAAGCAATAAAGTGAACCACTCATACATGCAATATCTGATGAAGATATCCCTTTATCTCATTCTGATAATTGCCGTAGAGTCTTCTTTAATGGTCCTAGACTCTTGTTTACATCTGTTAACTTCATATTTAAACAATATCGCGCACCGTAGCAATGAAGGATGATAGGAATTGTTTTATAAGTTAATTTACTCTTCGTAATAGATAATGAAGACGGCAATTCTCAAATTTCACATGGAACATTTTAGTTCATTTAGTTAAAAGATCGAGTTCAAACTTAAAAACATTTAGTTCAAACATTATATCATAAAAACAGTTCAGTTAAGCAGCATTTAAATGTTTGAAGCATCTTAAAAGAACGCAGAATTTTCAATTTTACCACTGAAAGCAAGAGAAAAATGTTGACACTGAACTGTCAAACAGATACTTTAGAATCTGATCTACTTGTTCAGCTGTGGAGCGTAGCGCTATAGAGGTGATGGAAACACTAAATCTAAAAAGTGATAAACAGATTGGCAGCCCATAGAGAAGATATAAGGTTAGAGACAAGTATGGCAACCTTAACTCGAGGCACTTGTCCCAGCAGCCGACTTGTGCCAAGATCTCATGCGCATCATTCTTGCGCATCCAACTTTCCTTTGTTTTCTATGGCGCATTTGTGGCTAGCGCTCATTTCCGTTTTCATTGTTACATTTTAAAGAAAAAATGATGCATAGCTGCTCTGCATTTGAATGCAATTCAAGATTTGTAAAAGGTTCTGGAGCATCATTTCACAGGTGATTGATTTTTTTTCATAGTTTTAAATATTAAATTATTTATAAATGAAGGATTTTTATAAGGATTTTTTATTTATAATGAACGATTTTTTGTCCATTAAAACTTGGCGATAATTTTTTTTTTTAGACAAGACGGCTTGTACTGAGTATGTTGACGATAAATTTCCCTTGTAGTTTGCACTTACCACTAGGTGGGTTCAGGTTCGGAAACTTATTTTTGGAGTCAAACTTGGCGATATATCGCCAAGAGTTGCCAAGCATGGTGACAGTTTTTGAGCGTTTGATCATGGCCCAAACACCGATTGACCATGGACTTTCGATGCATTAAAGATGTCCATAGACATTAATGAATTCGAAGTGTTTCGGGCGACCCTGCAAATAAATTACCGAGTCGATTTCAATCAAAAGAGAGGTGCCGATTTCAATCAAAAAGAGAGGTGAAGAAGATGTTGCAACAGTCCTAAATACGAAATTATAACATTCTGCGGCTAATCGTTTTCGAGCTATGCGAGTTACGAACGATGTCACAATACATGCTGTTTACACGTCACAATAATTTTGACAAAATGCATTCATTGCTGGTTACACTAGATAGTGCATAAGTACAGTAGACCCCCTTATAACATGGTAGATACGTTCTGTGTTGTACAAGTCCTGAGCTATGCTCCACCTGGAGTGCGAATTGCGCGGTATCATCGCTGCAAAACTTGTTTGCACTCCTTAGAAACACAATAATGTTGAGTGTTGTCACTCGAATGCTATATTAATTACAGCAAGTAAAGCGTCATAAAATCAGATCTTCTGTCTCATTTTGCCGTGCATGCTAAACGAGTCACATTTGATGTGTGATAGGAACCTGATCGCATGTTTTTCGCCGCGTTCTACGAATCCGTGTTGTATGGACCCGTGTTATACGGGGGTCTACTGTATATTGAAAGCGTTTAAAATAAGATTTTGAGGCCAACAGCGAAAAATACTGTGAGCTTTTATAAAGCTGGCAGTAAAAAGTATTCACCTCACGGCAAAATCTGAAATTGTCGTTAATAGTTGTATATTGCAGTCGCAGTTTTTTTGTTTGACATTAGAAATATGAATTAATAATGTAATGATAAGAACAACAACAACAACAACAACAACAAAGACAAAAAACTTCCCTTTTCTTGCAAGCATTCTGCAGTTTCATATGCAATCTTCAAATGCATCTGAGTCAGAAAACAAAAAAAACCCAACACTCAAGTACTATAATTAAGTTTTAAATACTCGCAGCTTAACTTGCCAGGAGAACTGTTGATCTCCGCTGGTGTTAGGGCTAATCTCACGGCATTTGCCGTCGCTGCCGCGACTTATACCTGATACATACGCACGTTGCGAAGTCAAGCAGAAAGTTGTCGAAGTAAATTTATAGGACTGATCAAAATGGATCTTTTTTTGTCGAAATCATAGTACTACAAATTTTCGTGATTACAGCACTCACTTCACTTCGTACAAAGAATTAGAAAGCTGAAATGGTTGTTCTAGAGTTTGCAGGGCCTCAACTGCAGAGCCCCGAGGGCGTGCTTAGGGGCGCGCTATGAGGTGCGTCCATTCTTAGCATAAAATTGTATTGAAAGTCAATTTTAAAATAAATAATTTGTAAAAAATGCCAATTGCATTACAAATTCCTAATCTTCTTTGTAGTAAGTTTTCTTCATTGTTCAATTAAATTATAGAATTCACAAAATTAATATAAATTTTTAAAATTATTCTAAAATTTTCAAAATTTACGTGAAATTAAAAAAAAAAATTATTATTACCTTATACTGATTTCGATTCACAGATACAACAGGTAGATATGCTGCCAAATTTTTCGGTTTCGCATAGACTAAGAAAGGTGTCCAGACCCCTAAACAGCTCCCTTAAGAATGTTGGATGTTGTAAACCCTAGTACTGCGCCACTGATGTAGAGAATGTATCTATGTCAGAACGAAATTTAAACTTCAGTTCTATAAAAAGTATGCTATCTCTTTCCTTTTCACCGTCGTATAACATTGGAAATAAGAAATTGAAATGTTTTAACTGATAACAATGGTCGAAGAAGATATCCTTCTTTACGAAACAACCCCAATTCTTCTGTCGTTATGGCAACCCAAAACAGAAAAAAAAAAACGCAATAAGAACTGAAATGTAGCTTTAAAATCTAAAATCAGAATGTGAATAAAATGTACCTAAAATGGATATCCGCGGTTACAAGTTTCATCTTTTTTATTTCTTCTTTCTTTGTATTCTTTGCGTAGATTTCAGTCTTAGACGGTTTTATTCTGAAAATCGTTATGAATATATGGATTTAGATATTTTTACATAATGCGTATTGAATTCCGAATACAGATGCAAAATATGCATAAAAAAAGAAATTTTTATGAATTCGCATTTTTTCGTGACATTTTTTTTTTCAGGTTAAAGAAAAAGTAATTGATGTTTTTCCTCTATTTCAAGTGAAAAGATAACACTTTCTTTACTTTTTTGAGTTTTTAAGTTTCTCACAGGAAAGAAACTCAAAAAACTCAAAAAGAAAATTATCTTTGAAGATATTTGAAAAAGTATATGTGAAACTGCTCATTTTTTTAAAAAAGGGAACAAAGTAAAAATAATTAGTTAAAGTTTTCAGTGCTTTTTAGTGATCAAAAACAGAGTTAAAAAAGTGATACTTAAAACAAAAACATCTGGAAAATTTAAATTTTTAGAAATATTTATTACTTTATGAGGGATCTATAAATCGTTTTTGTATGAAATTACTTTTACATGGAAAATAATTTTAACACTTCTTTCATTGTATGTTTTTATTCATTAGAAACACATAATGCTAAATGATGTTTTTATGTGTATATATTTAAATATTAAACTACATATTACAAAGTAAATCAAGGATTAAACTGCAGGGACTTAAAGACTCCGTTACATAAATATTGCCCAATTACGTCCTACTGATGGACTGTACTGATGGGCAGATGGGGCAAGACAGGGTTCCTGTCCCCTAGAAAGATGCTATACGTCAGTGCTCAGCTACATCTACGTAATACTGGAACGTAAATTATTATAATATTAATACGTAACGTAAATTATTAAATAATACAGATTTTTCCTGATAGATTGCGGGGGGGGCATAACTAGTGATGTGCCATTCAAATGATTTCCATAATCGATTAATCGATTTCGATTATTGCCAATAATCGACTAAACGAACATAGTGAATAATCGTGATTCCACTATTCGAATCTTAGAGGAGATTCGAATAGTATTCGCGATTAATCGCGATTTTGCAATTCGAATTGCATTCACGATTAATCGCGATTAATCTTTTAAATATTCGAATTCAATTCGCGATTACTCGTTTCACTATTCGAGTTGTATTCACGATTAATCGTTTCACCGATGCTATTCAAACGTTATGTGCTAGGCGTTCGAATGAATCTTTCAAAATCGATTGATTCGAATGGTTTTAATGATCGATTAATCGATTAATCGATTAATTTCATTCCTTCATGCCCATCACTAGGCATGGCTCCTCTCTGCCCATAGGTATGGGTCCCCACTCCAGTCTGGCATGTATATGAAGAACACTCCCATTTTCTTTGGAAGGGGAATTTCTGAAGGTGGCTTACGGGTGCGCCAGGTATCTGAATTTTGTAAATAATTTTTCCACGTGTATTATATTTGTTGGTCATTATTGGCAGCTAAACTGAATTTGTCGCTAACTTGGGGATTCAAGAGAAACTCGAACAATCGAGACTCTACTATACATGACGATCTATTGCAGTTTAGAGATATTGATCCATTTCAAGCTAAATAAAATAAGTATACTATAAGCGCTAACAACAGTATTCCGTGCAGTTTCTCTCTATTCTAAAAAAAAGTAACGGCCGCTGTCAAGAGCTTGTTCGACTATCTTCTCCTAAACCATGGGGATTTCAATTTCGAGAAACGTGTCTGCGGATTTGGAAAATTCCGAGGAACCTGATAAGCTGACTCGAATTTCGAAAATCGAATTTTTTTAGAAGATACTAATAAAAAACTAAAAAAACAAAACATAGTGTTTGCCAGATTTGGAATAAAATCATTCATTCCTTTGCAACAAAGAAATTCCAAGTATTTAGAATCGCGTGAAATTGACAAACATGAAGTAGAATGACACCCCATTTCCCGCCAAATTAAAAAGTATATGAAATAAATAACTCAAAAGTGTTTTACACAAGTTGAAAATTTCAAATAGTAAGTTCACTTACTTAGACAACAGGAGTTTTGAATAAGCGATTATTCGTTTTTCCAAAACAGAATCACTAATTGTAACTGATTTTAAAAGCGCCATCTTGGCATTAGGTACGATCTGGCAAAATGATTTCTTTCCAAGCAGGGTAAATCTAAACCGCGAATTCAAAAATGTTAGAACCCAATATCTTGAAAATGAAAAATAATTAAAATGCAGATTATTTAAAAGCCGGTTCGGTCCAGCTGGAGTATTTACTACCAGTAGAAATATTTAGTGGCGTTAACTATGCCATTATAACAGTTATAGTACACTTTGCATATTTGCCAGCGCGGCGAGATGATATAATTCGGGGTGCTAAATACGCCAATCAGCAAAGAACTATGTATATGAAAATATGGATAACGGTTTTCCGTGAACCTTAAATGAGCAGTAATTATAGGTTGTGAACATGTGTCAATCGCCAAATAACGAAAAGTCGCCATTGGGGGCAAGCTATCCTAGCTGTTCCGAAGTTTTTATCAAAGAAAACATATGAAGTACTGTCATCTTAGAGCTAATTATTAACTATACGTATAAGCAAGTCGCCAAATTATGAAAAATCGCCATAATTGGCTAATATGCAAGGTGTTCCACGGGTTTCACATAATTAAAAATAGTCTGAAATTTAAATTTTTATGTTCCAAGGAACATACAAGAACCAAGCAATGTGTAGCTCTTTTATCTGATCCAACTTTTTGGTTTTGTTTGGTGAAATTATGCCTTTCTTACGAATAAGCCTTGTTAGTGGCCGAATGCCACATTCGAAAAGCGAGCGTAGCGAGTCTAGGGACTTTGGTCCCTAGTGGCTGCAAAAAGAAGAGAAAAAAGGTGATATGAAAAAATCAATAAAGGTTCCAGAGAAAAGGGTGCCAAAATTAAGGTTTGACCGGCACCGCGCTTAGGGGGAAAAGAAAATTAATGTTTCCCCCCGGGTACTGTAAACCCTAGTTGCGGTACTAATATGGAGAAGATATCAAAACCAAGTGTAAGTTTCAATCCTGTGAAAAGCATTCAATCTCTTTCCACCCCTCGTCGTATAACTTCTATAATAATAAAAGTGAATGTTTGTAAATCTGTATCTGCGCGATTTTCAGAGGAATCTACAGCACTCACAGCTCATAAGCTTACAAGTTCGATAATGTGCACCTGAAACTCAGAATGTTAAAATTTTAATCACTGTTTTAATTATTAATTCAAATGCGCTTTAAGGTTGCCATTCTTGGCGAGTTTCGCCCGCTTAAAATGATTTATGCTTTTGAACCAGGGGAAATGCTATTTTTACAATGAGGAATCGCGTGCATTTGAAAAACGTGAAATGGCATGGAAATTACTTCGTTTTACGCCAAATTAAAAAGAATACGAAAGCATTAATTCTACATGTATTTTTTAAAGTTCATAATACTACTAATATTATAAATGTGTATATTTATGTGTTGGGATTTTTGTTACTCAGTCATGCAAAAACGGCTAAACGGGTTTGTTTAAAATTCGGAATGAAGATAGTTAACATATAGGCAACATTAACATATTTCCTCGATTAACATATAGGCAACCTTTCATGCATGTAGCATACATAGTTCTTTCACAGAGACACTCAAAATAATTCTAATACATTGCGCTCTACGGGTATCTCTGTAACTACTGAACCGATTCTAAATATTCTCTCACTAATAGAAAGCTGCAGTATTACTAAGTATTATAGGCTACATTTTATGCATATAGCGTAAATATTTCTTTTACAGGGATATTCAAGAGAATTCTAATACATTACGCTCTACTGGTATCTCTGTAACTACTGAACCGCGATTCTAAAAATTCTCTCGCTAATAGAAAGCTGTCCTATTCCTATGAATTATAGGCTGCCTTTTATGCATATAGCATAAATATTTCTTTCACAGGGATATTCAAGATAATTCTAATACGCTACGCGATAAGGATATCTCTGTCTGTAACTATTGAGCCGATTTTGAAGATTTTTTCTACTGAATTCATGTATACCGCATAAATAGTTGTTTTACAGGACCACTCAAAACAGTTTGCAAATACTGTCAAAATTTCCTCGATTTGCCAAATGCGTAAAAAAAAAATCGATCTATATTTAGTAATTCTACATATACCATGTATTGTACTTCATGGATGTTGAATGTATTAACCCTTTAACGCGCAGTGTTCTCGCTCTGGGAACACCCAACTCTGACGTTTTGACTGTTGCCAGTCACGAAGAATAAATTTGATTTCTATAAAAATAGTTGCGGGTGGCACAGCTCCACGAGAATCCTTTACCTTTTTAGCACGTCATTTCCCGTAAAAAAATCGTCACGATCCTTTTTAACAGCACTGACATCTTCTGAAAAATGGAAGAATGAGAAAACAGCTGGATAGATTGCCCAATCCTGAAAAAAAGGGCGGCCGCTGCCGTCGCTCGACTTAACTACCAGCAAAATGGCGGATGATCGAAACGTTCATCGCGTGCCACAGATCTAGAGATCCTTTTTTTTGACGCAGCTGGCTGCGTCCAAAAAAAGGCATTGGGAAAGGGTTGCTCCTCAAAGGGTTAAACTCTAGTTGCGACACTGATGTAGAGAAAGTATCAGAACGAAATTTAAATTTCAATCCTATGAAAAGCATGCAATCTCTCTCTTTCTCTCTCCCCCCCCCCCCCTCCCACCGTCTTATAACTTTGAAATAGGAGATGAAAAGACTGTAACTGATATCATTAGACAAAAAGACTATATCCGTATTTACCAGACAACCCCAATTCTTCTGTCGTTATGGCAACCCAAAGCAGAAAGAAAGGGAATGAAAACTGAATGTAGCTTTAAAATCCAAACTCAGAATGTGAATAAAACCTACCTAAAATGGATATCTGTGGTTTCAAGTTCCATCCTTTTAAAATTTCTTCTTTCTTGATATTCATATACATAGATTTCACTCTTAGACGGTTTTATCCTTAAAAACCGTTATGAATATATGAATTTAGATATTTTACAAGATGCGTATTGAGAATTCCGAATACGTCCATATAGAAGCAAAATACGCATCAAAAGCAGATTTTTTGCATTCTCATTTTTGTGACTTTTTCCGGCTAAAGAAAAAGTTAGTGCTGTTTTTCCGATATTTCAAGTGGAAAGATAACACTTTTTACTGGTCTTATAAGCAAAAAACACACACAAAAAAATTGTCTTTGAAGGTATTTGGAAAAATATATGTGAAACTGCTTATTTTTTTAAAAAAGGGGACAAAGTAAAAATCATTAGTTATTCAGTGCTGTTTGGTGTTCAAAAAACAGTGCAAAAAGGTGATATCTAAAAAAATTCAGGAAAATGTTTGTTTTTAGAAATAATTATTGTTTTGGGGGGTGTTCATTAATCCTTTTAGTGCCAAATTATTTTTTCATGGAAAAAAAATAACACTTTTTTTATTGGATGTTTTTATGCATTAGAAACACATCATGCTAAATGCTGTTTTTATGTGCATATATTTAAATATTAAACTACATATTACAAAGTAAATCAAGTATTAAACTGCAGAGATCTCAAAGACACCGTTACTTTCTTATTGCCCAATTACGTCCTACTGATCGACTGTACTGATGGGCAGAAACTGGTTTCCGACAGGGCATTTGGGGCAAGCGCCTGGGCCCCAACAAAAAGTTGCCTCCAAATTACCCTTTGTTAAAAATTTGCAAATTTTAATTTTAATTTAAAATAAGAGACGAGACAGAGAAACTAATGTTGTGAAAAATAATATTAATGATATCTTATTTGTTACTATTTCATGACGCCAGCATTATATCCACAACTTTTCTTGAACTAAACGGTATAGTGTCAGGCAATTATTCAGCTCAAACTTATCATTTACGCATGGCCTGTGTAGTGTATGCTGATAGCGAGAGAGCCTTTGAGCTGATTTTCAATCGGAACATATAAAAGGCAACATCTTCATAAGTGGAGCAAAGTGAAGATCTAATCCATACAAATAAATGCTCTCACATGAACACTGAGAAAATAAATGCAATAATAGTGGGAAACATGTTACTTGGAAACTATGGAATGAAATTAACGATTGAAAATTCAATACTATAATATAATTGAAATATTATTATCCTACATAATATTATTGTAATCAAAATATTGCATTTAATTTTGCATCTTGATTCAGTAATCATTTTTATGCTCTTATAACATTCTTTTTTCTATGATGCTATATGTAAGTTGCTTTGTAGGGTTTAAGAAAGTTTTCGTAAGAGGGGCCCCCAATGAAGCTTTTGCCCTGGGCTCCCAACTCTGCAAATCGGTCCCTGCTGATGGGGCTTTACAAATGTCATCAGTAGGGTCAGAAAGGGTTAACATTATGTTTCAAACCTACGTTCAAATATTTGAATGTTTTCGACTGAACAGTGTTCAATTTTACCTAAATATGAAATCATATACAGTAGAACTTAGAAGTTTGACAGGAAAAAAAAGCGTCTTAAAAAAAGAACAAAAATCTTCGGAAAATCAAAAGAAAAAACTTGATTTCCACGTAACAAAACAAAACAAAAAAAAACAACAAAAAAAAAAGAACACGAAGAATTCTTTTTAAAATACTGAATTTCAATCAATTTTATTTTGTACAGATAAATAATATGACACCCTTGCCTCAAATCGCTTTCATAAAATATATAAACTTGACATATTTATAAGCTTGTGTTCGACAAAAATGTTCGGGATGTTCAAGAAATAAACACCATGAAATATTCAGTGCCGTTAAAAAACAAAGCCGCAATATTCAAATGTTTAACTATTTTACGGTGAATAAAAAACAATATGGCATTTATCCCTACCGATCTACAAATTTACATTGGTAAAAAAATATGTGATATAAATAATAATAATAATAATGATATATTAATGACTATGTCATTTTATCTCTCACCCTCTATATTGAAATTTGCCCCGAAAATGTGTCCCAAAAATGCGATATAAAAAAGCGACATAAAAGTATGCGACATAATTTTACATATATTTAAATACTATTAAATATTATTCCCTACAGCTTTAATCTATTGTTACAATATTTCGTAAGCTGTAGAATATGCATCACATGTATTTCTTACATATATTTAAATACTATTAGTTCACAACAGCTTTAATCTAGTGTTTCAACATTTCGTAAGCTGTAGAATATGCGTCCCGTGTATTTTTCTATAAATAGGTTACAATCATAAAAATTTCAACATAAGGTTACCAGGCGAAATACAGGAAAGATGAGAGATAAAATGACATAGTCAAATAATATCGTTTTAATATGGCAATAATGAAATAAAAAATTAGGGGGTTCAAGGGGGGGGGGTCTCCCCCTGACGAGGCTCGAACAGCCGAGTTATATATACATATATATGTCTATCCAGTTGGTCTTCTACATTGGTGTAAAAATGTTTGCGCTTCAAAGGTTTAATATAGCGTGTGTCGGTGATTCGTTGTTCCAGCTGTGGAATATGTACTTTATTTTATGTCTACATTGTATGTCTAGAAAATATATTTTGTATGCCTACATATGTTTAGCAGTATTTAGTTTCAAAATTCGGTATCAGCTTTAATTTTAACTTGAAACACTTTAAACAAATTATTTCAATTAATGTTTGTCGCTGTAATAATTTGCAAGCTTTATAATATTTTTCTGAACCATATTATAAAATTTCATTTTTGTTTCATCTTGTACAAAACTCTTCACTATTTAACAATACGTTAAAGTTTCTGAGTTAATTATACAAAGTAAAACAAGGAAGCATATTATAAATAAATAAACAAGTTTTATAGTATGATTTAATAAGATAATTTAAATGTAATATGAACATTTATCGTTTATTTTATGCGAAAATCTTTTACCATTGTTTAAAATGTTAAAATGCTTCTAACGTAAGTCAGTGAAAACGCCAAGGAAAACAGAAATTGTATATTTTTAAGAAAGATAACAGAGACATAAGATACTATTTTTTTTTCTTAAAATTAGAATCCAGTAAAAAATAGGAGGGGGGGGGGGGAGAAGGGAAGATGAGCTCGCTATGAAGACAAAAAAAAAAAAAAAAAAAAAAAAAAGAATAAAAGACAGTAAGAAAAGAAAGAGTATGATTTAAAAAATGAAAAAAAAAGGAAAAGAAAACCGACTTTAAATTACTTCACCATAACAAAAAAAAAAAAAAAAACATAACATAACGAAATCTGATGCTGGCAACACATGACTACCTTGCACGTCTATTAAATCAAAAATATTTTCAGTGTACTTTATTTAAACTTTTTTTTTTTTTTGAAAAGAGACAAAATACTGCAGTAATGGTAAGGTTTAGCGATTTCTAGCCGAATATATCCGATATCGCCAAGCTGGGTTCAATTTGAAAGATTTGTTTTTGACACTTAATTTGGCGATATTTCGTCAAAAGCCGACAAGCGTGAGATAGTTTGCGAGATTTTGGGGATAGCCAAAATAGTAACTCACCACAGACTTTTAATGAATTGAGTGTATCCATACACATTAATGTATTTAAAGTCATTTGGGAGTCAGTAAAGACCCTGTAAATAAATTACCCAGTCGATTGCAATCAAAAAAGAGATGCACAGTTAAGTTAGATGTTACAATAGTTCTAAATACAAAATTTCAACATTCTACGGTTAAAAGTTTTAGAGTTATGCGAAGTACAAATTTTTTTTGGCGACAAATTTGGCGATATTATGGCGAAATTGGTCAAGGTCGATGACAAATGACGATATTTTGTGCATGAAACAAACAGTGACTGACTATAGACGTAATTTATTGAAGATGTTCATTGACATTAATGCCTGTTGAAATTCTTTTCGGTGGTCCTGTAAATAAAGTCTCCATGCACAACTAGATGTTACAACAATCTTATATATGAAATTTCAACATTCTGCGATTAATAGTTTTTGAGATACAAGAGTTAAATACGTATGCACGTATACACAAAATTGAAAGGCACGTGACCGTGTCGGACCATTACCTAACTTATATGGTAGGACGGTATTGTGCTTGAAATGGATGAATGCCCCTAAAATTGCCAAAAGACCGTAATGTACTGGAAATCTTTTGAGTGTTCCTGTAGCGGATCTATAAATGACGCAGACACTAATTTCGATGGAGAGATTCATTTTGTAACCCTTAACAACATATATTAGTGCTGAGTCGTTTGAAATAGACTCATAACTCTAAAATACGCTTTAATGAATTCCTGTCCATAGAGCATAATGTATTTAAAATAATGTGGGCTGCGCTGTACATAATCCAGTCGATTGGAACCAAAAAGGGAGGTGCACAACTAGTTAAAGGAATCTTAAGTATAAAGTTTCAAGATTTTATGACCAATAGGTTTTGTGATATGCAAGTTACGTACGTAGAGAAGTCAGGGAAAAACTGGTCAAAATAGATTCGCGGTCTGTCAAAATGGGTTGTATATGCATTTATATGAACGTACATGTATGCGTACGATGAGGGGCATCGCAAAAGTTCTTAAAAGTAAATTTAGAGGTAGTCAAAATGGGTTTTTTCGTTGAAATTTGGCAACCGAAATTTTTCGTGATCGCATTGCTTCCTTATACTTCATACAAGGAAGTAATTATTCACATTCTAAATTAGTAGTGTTTGGCAAATTCCCACCAAATGCAGCCGATATCGCCAACTAGAGTTCAGTCACTTATTTTTTGATCCCAAACTTAGCAATAAAGCGACAAAAGTGGCCAACTATGGTAACTTTTGACGTATGGCTGTACCGGCAAACCTTTCCATATATAAGCTATACCATTATTCCCAATCTGAAATAGTAGGGTTTCGCAAATTCTCGCCAAATATAGAAGATATCGCCAAGTGAAGTTCAGTTTTGGGAACTCATTTTTTTTTACGCCAAACTAGGCGATATATCATCAAAAGTGGTCAACCGTCGAAACTTTTGACATTAAGACAAGCGCCGTTACCGGCAACCCTTTAAGCAATGATTTAAAAACACAGTTATGTTTTCGATTTTCGGTATGATAATATCATCAGAATGTGACTAAATTAATATAAGGGGAAAAAAAAGAATTTTTGAAATCGGTGCATGCTGTAAAAAATTATCGCTGTACCAAAAAATAAAATAAAATAAATAAATAAATAAATAAAATTAAGTAACGCGTTGAACACAGTGCCTCCTCCTTTTTTGAAGTCGGTTAAAAAAGGTACTTCTCACTGTTGGTACAAAAATCTCGCGTAAGATAGATAGCATTGTAGCGCGAATCCCCTGCACACGAAACATAATACTCTCTAAATCTCAAATTATCTAATTTCAGGCCCTGCGCCACAATAATGCGCAAAAATAAAATACTTAATCAGGTCTGAAAGCGTCCGGTTTTTCTTAATTCCAGTCGCACTGGAATGACAAAAAGAAAAAAAAAAAAAAGAAAAAAAAAATTAAAAAAAAATAGCAATTTGATTTATTTTTTGTTGAACACACTCAAAAGGCTGGTTCTAAGAATAAACTTTGTTAAAATATACATGTGCGGATATATATATATATATATATATATATATATTATAAATTTTGTTATGCGTTTGTTTTAACGAAGGTATACTTGTTTAATTTATGTGACGACTTCTTATGTATGTTTTACTCACTAACACTAGAGTAAAATTTTAAATATTTAACTAACTTTATACTAGTACTGGAATGCATTGAAGCCATTAGGCCTTGGGTGGATTTGAAACCTTTCACTGATTAAAAAAAATTATAAAGTATAATTTAACCATTACAGGTGTACTCTTTCAGTAAAAGTAAACTTATATTACTTAAAGCAAATAATTTATATTTGAGAAAATAAAACTTACCAGCAAAGAACTTAACAACACTGGTGTGAAATGTTTTATTGCATTCCCCTTAGATCCTAAATGAAAGTTACGTTTAGTTGATAATTTAAAACCGTTTGCTCTGTTTTATTTTATTTTTTTTTCCCTCAAAATAAATATTTAATCACTTTTCAGGCTTACGCAGAAATATAAATTATTTAAAGTAAGTTCTAACTCCTGATTTTTTTCTTTTCTCCGAAGCTTAAAAAACGTAAGAATTACGTAAAAGCGAGCTTCTAGCTTGTGCTTGTGTTTATAAACTTTTTTTCTAGATAGTAAGTAGTCTTGATAGTAAAGTGTTCTCAAGATAGGTATCTCTTGAAGGTAATTAATATATTAACTTCCAACCACAGTGGTATCAATCAGTTTCTTTTACTTAATTGTACTAAACAAAAAGGTGGTACAGTGATCTCTCTGTTACACGCGGGTGCAGGAGACAGCGAGATAAGCCAACACCTCCTATAGATGCAGAAAGCCTGAGAACGGAAGCTTTTACGTCATCAGTAGGTCTACTAAAATGACGGCATCACACAGTTTTATTTTCACAAAGTAAAACTATTTAAAATTTGTGGTGAATTTACTCACGCGTAACAGATTTTAATAAGCTATGATAGAAAATCAAATTTGACGACAAATGGCAACTTTTAACAACCACTAGTTATGATATGATGCAGAAATAGGTCATTATGAATTATTTTGTATCAGAAAAGAGTTTCGATTTTTATCTTTAACTTAAGATATTGTCTAATATTCGTAGCATTCACCAGAAATTTAAAATAACTTTACTTTGTGAAAAATGGAACATATGACGTCATTTTAGTAGATCTACTGATGACGTAAACGCTTCTGTTGTCAGGCTTTCTGTATCTGGGAGGTGTTAGATAAACAAGTGAGAAGAGCGCATAAACTTAAAACTGCAAAAAGGAACTTAAAAGTGAAAAGTCAGTACATTGATCTACATTTTATTGTTAATTAATACGGTGTATACACTTATTAAAATCCGCCATGGTTCAGCAGAAGAAAAAGTATTCAGTTTTTATATCTCGTGATAAACTATGTAATCTAGAGATTCCGTTAACACAATCTGATGAAATAAATTTCAAAAATCAAAATTCTTATTGCAGTGTCTGTGAAGTAATGGAGAAATTAAAGAGAATTAAACACTGTAGTGTTAGTACAAAACTGCATCAAAAAGAATTTTTAACCTAGCCAATCATCTAACGACATACAATCGATATTAAACACAATCAATGCATTTAATTCTTCTCAGTTCTTCATTTATCGATATTGAATTTATTCATGCTAATATGCATGACAATACAACATTCTCTAACTGTCAAAAATCAAGCTTTTCAAAACATGTTAATGTATTCAAATTAAAGAAAAAAAAATCAAGCTCGTTTGCATGACTTATCGGGTCTAGAATAAATATGTTTCGTTATCTAATTCAGAAATATTAATTATTCAGACTATTAAGCATAAAGCTGTATTAAGCTTATTTGGAATTTTTTTCACTGTAAAAAAAAAAAAAAATGATGTAATGTAAAACGGTAAAAATGTGCTTGTATTTAGGAAGGTATTGAATTACATTAGGGTCGGTTAGTCTTATTAGTCGAAGGAATAAGTATTTAACAAATTTTTAAAGACAAAGCAGTTGTGCCTGGATTCAAATGTGTTAAATTTTAAAGCAAGAATTTCAGCGATAATTTTTTTTTTCTCTCAAAAATGTTTTGGGTCCCACCATCGCTGTGAATAAGACACTGAGCATAGGTAGATGGCTAAAGTGTAAAGATCCAGGGTTCTCCGTGCGGCTGTCGTCTGATGGCCTGGAGTTTTGAGCAGTTTTCTTCAAATGCAACATGTGAATGCGCACTAAACCCCCTTAAAAAGTCCTCTGCTTAAGGCACCCGCTAGGTTAGTACCCCCCGTGCAGGTTTGCCCTAACGTAACATACACTCACACACACGATTACATATACACAAAAGGTAGATATGTGAAAAAAATTGAGGGTGGACACTTAACCTCCTCGGATGTCGAATTTCTAAATAGCGTCAATTTTGTTTTAAGGTATTGATATATGTTACTTTTCACAAGCGAGAATTTTATGGATATCTTCTTTTTTCTTTGCGAAGGATGTGTGAAAAGAGCGTTTATGCCCCTAGCTTTCAAATTTTGGAAAATCTCTTATCGAGCAAATATGTTTCAATCCTCACATACATGCCGAATTGGGTTTTATTGGCTTTAGCTTCAATAGTTTCATCTAAGCAAGATACCGACTACGGAAGAGCGATATTACTTTCCGGCGCCACTGATATGTGACAGATATTACGCTATGCTGTATAGTAATACATGATCTTTTCTTAAGATATTCTGGGAATAAATTCGCCTGAACACTTGAATTGGACAAGCACAGTGGCCTTGCGCTACAACGCCATCTATCTTACGCGAATGGTATATTACGAAAGTTTTTTTTTTCCCGCGTAACGCTTCTCAGAGCTAGCGCTCGCAGCACAAGATTTTTCGCCGACAAGCGCAGACAGAAGTGCGAGGTGTGAGGGGTCAGTATCGTCTTCGCGATTGAAGAAGAGAGCCAATCAGCAACCGGTATTTCATCGCTCGTAGAATCGAACAAGGCGGAAGCACCCAAACCGTGCAAGATTAAACCTACTGGCTTTATTTATTAATGCAGGAAATGGTAATGTGTAGTTATAAAGTGGGTTAAAGAAGTTTGAGGGGTGTGTAGAAGTGTCTAAAGTAATCGCGGGTTTTTTTTTCTTTTTTAAAGTCGTCTATATATCCTTTTTCTAACGAAATACTCGAAATTTTATATGCCCGAAATATATCCGAAAAATTATCCCTATTATACCCGAAATGTTCACTTACGTTAGCGGTCTTGGAACCAGGGCTTCCAACCGTAATTTTTTTTCGTTCCGGTTCAACTAAATGCATATACAATATCGGTTCAGTTCCGGTTTTCGTTCCGCCAAAAGTAACGGTTTTCGGTTCAGTTCCGAAAGAATAAATGCATTTTATGTACAAAAATATAATTATATAAAACAAGAAAGGCAATTCTATCAAAATTTAAAGGATTTTATTCTTTTTTTAATTGATAAGTTGGTTACAGTATACAGTATTGATAATTTGGTTATTGCAACAAAATAAATGATGTTATATCGAACCGAATTAAACCAATCTTTTTTTTTTCGGTTTAGTTTCGGTTTTCGTTTCGACGAAAATAACTTTTTTTTTTAAAATCTTTTTTCGGTTTCCTTTTCAGTTTCTTCCGGTTCGAAGCCCTGCTTGAAACGCAACATCGCGAAAGTCAAGATTCCACTGTACACTGAAATTTCTCTCAAACAACCAGCAAAGGATTGAGAACATTATCTCGCCCCCCCTCCCTAATAATGGGAATTGAGAGTATTAATCAAAATCGCCTAGGAAAAATGTTAACATACGTTTCCGTTTAATGAATAAATTTATCTGCTTAATACAAATTGAATTTAAATATTGCTACTGTACTATTTTTCTAATTAATTAATGTTCTGCAAACCATCTTGCAGAACAATTTCAAAATTCCCCCTGAGCGAGTGTACTTGAGAGATTCGAAAGCTGAGGCTTACTTAATGAAAATTTAAGTGGCGGACGAATTCAAAATATTTGTTTACGGATATCACTCTCAGATTAAATAAATGTTGTTGCTATGGAATGTGTGTAGAATTAAGATTTAATGTTACTTAGGGTTCAAATTAAATTAAGATGTCAGAAGGTTTGCGTATAGATACCACTCAAAGTAAAAATCTATAGCTGACTGTGTTCAATGCAATATAATAAATGTCATCGTTAGTGTTAACCCTTTAACGCGCAGTGTTCCCGCTCTGGGAACACCAAACTCTGACGTTTTGATTGTTGCCAGTCACGAAGAATAGATTTAATTTCTATAAAAATAGTTGCGGGTTACATAGCTCCACGAGAATCCTTTACTTTTTAAGCACGTCATTTTCCTTAAAAAAAATGGTCACGATTATTTTTAACAGCACTGACATCTGCTGAAAAACGGAAGAATGCGAGATCAGCTGGAGAGATTGCCCAATGCTGAAAAAAGGGCAGCCGTTGCCATCGCTCGACTTAACTACCAGCAAGATGGCGGACGATCGAAACGCTCATCGCGTGCCACAGATCTAGCGACCCTTTTTTGACGACAGCTGGCTGCGCGCGGGCACAGCCAGCTGTCGTCAAAAAAGGGTCTCTAGATCTAGAACGGCTATCTCTCCCCTTAAATTTTGTGCCAATAGTTATGGGACACCCTGTATAGCAATGGCCTAAAGATATATTCTCTTGTGGCAGTGTACAATACACAGGGCCGGCCTAAAAGCAAAATGCAGTGTGTGCAACAAGGAGATGTGGCGCCTCCTTTACAATGGAAAGGGGTAGAGAAAACCTCCTAAAAAACGATACTTGTCAAAACTTAATACCTGAAGATAGCATTTTAATGGGATTAAAAACCAAAATCTAGAACTAATAAGCAGTAACAAATAGTACACGTTAAAGTATCTTTTCATTATTTTTATTTTTAAACGGTTTTATTTAGCTTGCCCTGTTTGGGTCAAATTTAGTAATTGAAATTTGACCCCCTTCCTCTTGACAGATTGATTTGTCATTTGGTACACACCTTTAGTTCTGATGACAGTACAATTTAATACATTCTGTATCATCAAATAGCGCCAATATCGGTGACATTTGGTGAAAATCATCAAATTTGGTGTTAAACATTACACACCTTTAGTTGTGATTACAATACAATTTAATACATTATGTATCATCAAATAGCGACAATTTCGGCGACATTTGGTGAAAATCGCCAAATTTGGCGTCATACATTACACACCTTTTGATCTGATATTTGACAAAAATAAAAACTTGAATATATATATAGTGAATTTTTTTAAAAAGTTAAACGGTTTTATTAAAAAAAAAAGTGTGTAAGTGTAATCTTTACGCGCGATTGAAGTAAAACTTCTTTGACGTTTACGACACATATCACTGAAATGATTAAACTTTAACTTAAACTAAATATCATATTATAATTTAATTATATTTATTATTCATGTACTTTACAAAGATTATATCAATGTTATATTCATATTATTCATTGGAAATAGGTACTAGAATGTCATCATAACTTTTTATGTATGAAATTATAGGTTTTTTGGTAACTGTAACGTGAAACATAAATTTTACTCTCTAAATTTGCTGATTTTCTTGAAAATACAGCATCTATCGTTGTACCGAAACGCGTTGTTGATTGAAGTCGAGAAGAATTCATAGTTAGATCAACTTTTTCTTTTAAAAAATCAACTTCACAACATTGACAGTGCCTGTATTCTAACCCAACATCCATACGTAAAAACGGTTTTAGAACAGGAGATAGAGCACATAAAAAAGAATGGGATAGTGGCTGAAATCGAGCCCAAACAGTTGTCGGGAACTTCAGTTTAAAATCACGATTACAGAATAATACTTCGAAACACACTAGGAGACGAAAACCACGGTCTAAGAGCACGGGAATTTAACTGCACGAAGAAATGGAACCTGCCTTCCGTCGAACCCTTATAGTGTTCTTAAGCTTAAGTTTCCATCTACTATTTGGATTCAGTTACAGCCAGATTCATTTTTCTTTGTGGTGCTCATCCCCATGTTCTTAAACCGTTGTTTCGTCTGGAAATTGGGTTAGAATCCACGAAGTGTCCATTTGTAATTCTTTTATTTTGGTCTTAAACCATTTGCAGCCAGTGTTTGTTTCTTTGTGGTGTTGCATACCCGTGTTCTTAAACCGCTGTTCCGTCTGGATATCGGGTTAGCATCCAGGAAGTGTCCCTGTTGAACTATTATTCTTTCACTGTTTTCTTAAAATGTTGTTCCGTAGGGTTTGAATCGAGAAAATGCCTATGTTGTGGTATTTTTCTTTAACTGTGCTCCTAAACTGGTGTTTTCTTCTGCCGGTTGGTATCGAATGCACGTAGGGTCTATTATTGCGTTTTTCTATGGCAGTGTTCTTAAACCTTTGTTTTCCTCTGCTGGTTTTGTTGGAAGTATTATTCTGTTTCCGTGCTCTTACAATGAAGTTTTCGTCTGCTAATTTGGCTCGATTGCAGGTTCCATTTCTTCATGTTTTTCTATCACCGTGTTCTTAAACCGTAGTTTTCGCTTGCGTCACTTCCTTTAATGAGCGTTACTTCCGTCAGAAAAAAAAAAAAAAATCTGATTTATTCCTTAGTTGCGCCTAAAGAAGTTTTACTTCAATAAAGATAATAATGATGTAGATAATGTACTGAAAGCTAAAAAACAATTCGGTAGGTCCTAGGTACCAGTCATTACACCACTCCCCTCATCAATCTAGTCTAGGGCTTTGATGAGACAAAAAAATCAAATCTTTGGGCGCGTGAAATTTCTATCAAGTCAACCGCCATATCATTCATTATAAATGCTATTTACATATTTATTCAGGTTATGCTACGCCCAACGATTTTATTTTTTTGTCTGATCAATGCCCTAGATTCATGAAGGGAGTGGTGTAATGACTAGTACCTAGGACCTACCGAATTGTTTTTAGCTTTCAGTACATTACCTACATCATTATTATCTTTATTTTCATTAAAACCGTTTAACTTAATTTTTTTTCAATTATTTAATCTAGTACTGATTCTTTTAACTGTCCTGTTCAAACTTATATAGGCGTAATGTATTCTGCTTATGGAAAAAGCAAACTCCTAACAATTTTTTAAACTCAATTTGTTGTTATTCGAGTAGAACTAAATCAATTTTATTTCATTTGATATTCATGGAAAATTCATTTCAATTTAAATATATTAATGGATGAACTCAACATCTGATAGTGATAGTGAGTCTCTAGCTACAATTCTTTACTTCAGTCATAACAGCGGATCGGAGTGCTTAGAGCCAGTCTATTCTACCAGTCTATTTACAGTAACATTTTATTTGTTCAACAAAAACTATTAATGTTGACTGCTTCGTTGCTGCAAAATTCAAACTGCTTAGTTGCATTCAGAATAGCAATAAAAATTTTAGTTTTCACCATATAATTTTTCTATATTTTTTTCTTAACCCTACAATGCATCATTTTTTAAAAATGGCTGAAAATAAAATTGTAGCTTTGTTTTGGCTTACTTATGCTTGGAAAAATATTTTTTAAAAATTTCAGCTTTTAGTTTACCAGAAAAATTATGAAAAATATTCAAATCGGAAATATTAGAGTGCCCACTCTATAGGTCTAAGTAATATAGCCCGATTCTACATTACTCAATCGTAATACTACTATTTTTAATAGTTTTGTATTCATTTTCATTTAGCAATGAAAATTAGAAGCAATCAAAAATGCGGACAAAAATTGGTTCAGTGAACTGGATGCACGTGCTATGAATTCATGCTTGTTTGCTCTAAATACAATGTTACTATACACTTTTAAAAACTAAAATTTATTTCCGTGTGGTCTTATATTTATTTTAAATGCATATTTCAGACAAAAACTACAAAATTTTCTTTTTTATTACGGAAAAATGTGAGTGTAGCCAATTGGCAACAGTATGCACTCTAGGGTTAATTTGGCGCCCCTCTCGAAATTGCACGTGTGCGACCGCACACGTCGCGCACGCCTTAGACCGGCCCTGACACTGTAATTTGTGAAAAATGATTCAAACTGTAATTTGTGAAAAATGATTCAAAAACTGTTCAAGTCTCCGACGTCAGTGAGTAGTTCATTTAATTGGCGGTCGAAAATTATATAATTTTTTGCAAACTATAATCTTAAGATAAAGATACTGCATTTTTGCAAATTTAACATTAATTAAATAATACAAAATGGCAATAATCCTAATCAGTAATATAGTAAATAAATATTGTAATAGTCGTAATCTAATGCCGACAGCTGATTACAAATAGCAGTGTAATTCCTGGACGTCTGATTGCCACCGCTTTATCTTTCTCCGTCAGCTGGAAACAGCTGTTTGCGAAAACAAACTTATCTCCCTCGGAAACGGTGAAATAGCGGTTCAGCGCGTTTCTATTTTTGTTAATATTACTTGGGACTGCTTCTCCTGCAAGTCCCATGTGGTCTAGTGGTTAGGATTCCTGGCTTTCACCCAGGCGGCCCGGGTTCGATTCCCGGCATGGGAAGATGGGTTCCATGGTGTAATGGTTAGCACTCAGGACTCTGAATCCTGCGATCCGAGTTCAAATCTCGGTGGAACCTAATTTTTGCTTTTTTAACTAAAAAAATTATACTTCTTTCCGCTTCCTCTTCTTCTTTTTTCTTAAATTTATTTAGTTACTTTTTTTGTAGCTTCTATTTTTAATCCTTTCTTTTTGAATTCTTATAGCCTAGATACACATTGTCTCTAGTTTAAATTAATTCGGAAGTACATTAACTGTTATTTATTTATTTTTAGGGGTTCAACAATTACATTTCTATTTTTTTTAATAATTTAAACGACAAAATTAAGTTAGTTTAAATTAGGTGGTTATGACGGAAATACCAATAAATATCTATAAATACGCCTCTACTTGAACAACAGTTGCTAAAATGTTTATTTTATTTTATTTATTTATTTGGAACTATTCACACTAAAATAAATTCATCGCAAATAGTTTTAGTTTAAAAAAAAATTATTATTACACCCTGTTATTACATTATTTTGCCTATTCATTTGTAAAATGATGGGCAAAAAGCATGTACCAAGTAGTACTACGATAAATTTGTACCAAAAAAAGCTCTTTAGTTACCTCATTTAACTGGCTCATTTCTGTTAAATTTTAAGCATTGGCGTAAATTGGCATGTAAGACTAGTGGGTGGGGGGGCGAAATGTCTATTGTAGAAAATATTTTCAAACAAGTGATATCTGAATTTTCTTTTAATAATGTGTGCGTGTGTGTGTGTGTGGGGGGGGGGTGGAGCAATTGCTCCCCTATTGCTCTTAGTCAGTTACGCCTGTGATTTTAAGTAATTTATTTGATTAAAGCACACAATTATATCTCTAAAAATTTTACTGTTCTTTGTATTTAAGAAAGGAATAAAGGTTTGTAAAAATTAATGATACGGGTCATGCTCTCTTGAACTTAATTTATATTTATTTTGAAGTGAGATTTCGAATTAGTTTGTCTCTAACGCAGTGGATTTAATAATGAATTTGAGATAGATAAATCTTGAAATATATAGTTCAATCAATTTTTGAAATATATTGTTATCGATGAAATATAATTCCGTACTCGCTGCAAAGTACATCAATCAGATTTCAGTTGTGATATCGCTTACAGATGTAGCAATTCACAAATTTTACATAGATGCATCATTAAAATCATATTATTTCTGAATATTTGAATGTAGTATTTTTTAAGGTAATAGTTTTAAAGACTGAAGCGAGATTCAACACTAGTTAAAACGAAGAAACTGTATCAAACGCTTGTTAAAACGAAGAAACTGTATCGAACACTTGTTAAAACGAAGAAGTGTGTCAAGGAATGGAAAAATTCAGAACATTTCATCACAAGCTGTGTTACACACTGTAGTGAGCAAAAAAACCTAACCTGCGTCTTTTTGAAAACAAACATTGCACTGCAAAACATTCCGAAGTGCAATTCACTTTTAAAATATTGATTTTTTAAGAATTTGTTCTGAATTTTTCAAAACTGATTGAAAGATATAGAGTGGCTATTCGGACCGCTAGTGCCACCAGGCCACAAGCTATTCGACTCGTTCTACAGTGTGAATTTAAATTTTTAAACTAATAATGTATACTAGAGATGCATGTGTTTGTATTTAGACCTAAAAAGGAGCACATTTCTTGCGAAACATAAAAGTTTCAAAATTTGTATTAAAGCTATTTTATTTTAACTTTAAAAATCAGTTTCAATTTTTACCTTTATCTTCATAAGAAACTTTTCAGCGTTGATTGGTGAATGACAAAGATGTTTTATAGTTTTTCTCAGTATCATGATTTTCATTTTTGCCTTTTACACAAAGCATTGTAAACAGAAAAACGATACAACGGTCCGAATAGCGCGTGCGCTAATTGCACTCTAGGCAGGGACTGATTTCCAGCAGGGCGTCCGGGGCAAGCGCCTGGGCCCTTAACAAAAAGGGGCCCCTAAAATCATCCTTAATGTTTAAAAAATTTTGATTTTATCAGGTTGTAACGAAAGTTTTCCGCCATATCTATCTGAAATACTAACTTCTAACTCCTTAGATAACTGTTTTTGAACTTTCGGTACCAAACCTGCACAGTGTCACATGATACAACAATAGTACTTAAAGCTGTACTCATAATTCGTTGATATTATGTAGCTGACTTTTTGCAACACAACTGGAAGTAAATGATGGTTCTAATCCTCTAGAGTGATAGTTCTATTTGAGACACCTTATACTTAATGATAACTATATTTTTTACAGATTTCACTACACAGTGTTATAAAGTAAACCTCTTTCTTTCAAATGCCAAAAATCGTTTGACAAAATATGAGCCAATACGCCAACGAGAACTGTGTGCTGACGAAGTTTGCGGTGGCGGGAAACTTTCGTTACAACCTAATAGTTTAAAATAAGAGACACATAAACTAATTTTATGAAAAATAATAGCAATAATAACTAACCTGTTACTTTTTCATAGCATTACATTCACAACTTTTTTAGCTGAATGGCTGAATGTCTGAAGCAATTATTCAGCTCAAACTTATCATTTAGGCGTGGTCGATGGAGAGATGTGTGCTGATCGCGAATTAACCATAGAGCAGATTTTCAATCGGAACACATGAAATTGAAATAGCTTCCTAAGTGGAATGAAGTGAAGATTAGCGGGTCTGCGCCGCACTGAAATTCGCGGCGGCGGCGTACCGACCTCAGAAACCCGGCGGCGCGCCGCGGCGTGAAAAAATGTTTGAAAAAGAGCATAATGAAAATGGGCGTATGCGTACAAACACACACACACCTATGTATAAATTGACATTAAAAGATTTTTTTAAGATTATGAATTTAGTCTTGAGTATGATTTTCTGTTGTGGGATTACGGCCAATTAGCTAGCTACATGTGGGCTCTAGGCCGAGGTGTGGAGTTCTCTCCGTGGGGGTCTTTCTAAGGTGTCCTAAAAAGCATTTCGGAGGAAACGACGGAAAAGTCCGAACGGTGAGGTTGACGGACGCGACCTGGATTTGAACCAGGCACCTTCCGTCTCCCCAGTTCAAAGCACCATGCGCTCGGCCACTGTGGGGCTCCAGAGTGTGAGCCTGCCGTTTCGGTGCACTTCTAAAACACTTCTACTGCAAAACTGAAACAATAGATTTTATCAAAATCGGATAGGTTTATATTGCTCTTATAGCACATTCACGATACATTTAGCTGTCATTGTACAATAGATATATTTGCTTTTAAGCGGTTTGTTTTTCTCCACTACCTTCTCATGAGCCATTCCAAACCTATAATGTTCTTTTGAAGTATAAAGCAATGTTTAAGCAGTTTTTAAAGCAATCAAATTACGCCATTGACTCAAAACATTTAAATGGTATCTTTACAAGTGACTAGTGTTAACCTTTTACAGACCGAATTCAGATCCAGCCATAGTTTAAATTCGTTTTCTGCATATTTTGCCTTCTAATGCGTTAATTAAAGGATATTAGTCATTTAAACGGGAGGAAAATTGTATACAATTTTCCCTGTGTTCGCAATTGTGAGCATTTCTGAGTAATGACTTCTGTCAAACTTTTACATTGATTTCAAAAACGGAATTAGCATAGCTGCCAACCGTTCCGTTTTTATTGGAACATTTCCCACCAGCAAGGGTAGAATCTTGTGATTTTTTTTGGTTGTCCGCAAATGAAATTTCTTGCCCATAAAATTTTCGCTACACAAATTTTTTTAAGAACATGCGGCCATTACAATGAAAATAAGTTGGCAAACGTTTATTCATAAAATTGCCATTACTGTTCGGAAATGAAAATAGAAATAGGAAGAAATTAAGAATTAAAATAGAAATAGGAAACTGCATTTTCAAGCTAAGGAATAAAATTGAGAATAGTTGTTTTTCTCGGTTGTCCGAGGGATAGCTGAATTTCTTGTTGTACCACTGCCTTCTAGAAACACTTTAGAACAATGCAATGCAATGAGAGAGGTGAACGATAGGTGGCGTTACTTACGTAGCCTACCTCTATCAGATACGAACGATTTAAATTAATATTTTTTATAACAAGAACTGTTAACAAATACTGGTGTTAGAATGTAAAATTGATAAAAACTGAAAACACATTGTTGATAAATACCATTTATGGATGTTTCACATGTTTTCCTCCTCTCGATCGCTTTAAAAAATCTAAAACAACTAATGACTGTATTTTAAAAATAGTTTGTTTTCAATTCAAGCCCTCTCCACCTTTTTCTAAAAAATGAAATATGTGTACATAAAATAATTTCTCCACTTAAAAAGGTTAACAGATTTAGTTGCAGAACTTTTTTTAAGTCTTTATAAATTTTAAATAAGAAAATAAAGCTACTAAATTTAGCTAAAACTCATTCTAAATTAACAGCTGATTATGAATACATCAGATTATTTTATACTCTTACCATAAAAATATGGTCATTAACATCTCCAATATATTTTATTTAAAAAGAAATCATCATTTTAAGTTTTTCATGCACCTTTATCGTGAGTTCTAAATTTAGTTTTTCATTTGAAATGTGTTATTATACAAAATTTTTGTCAATTTTACATTCCAACACGAGTATTTCTTAAGAGTTCTTGTTATAAAAGAATTAATTTAAATCGATCGTATCTTGAAGTAGATAGGTTACGTAAATACCTCCACCTATCGCTTCACCTCTCCCATGGTATTCTCCCAAAGATGGCAGGCTGTACTTCCATAAAAAAGTAGTTTTACTCGCCCATTTTAAAATCTGATTATCGCGGGCAACTGCAAATTTTGACCCCTACCTACAACTGATTTTTCTTTACGGCAATTTGACCGTAAAACAAGTACATATTTTTAATTTAAAATAAATTTTTTTAAAAATATTGGTGGAAAATGTTCTGATAAAATCGGAACGGTTGGCAGCTATGATATAGTGATGTGTAGCTTAAATCTGTGCTCTCCAACCTTTTTTATTGCCACGAACCGGTCAACGTTTGATAATTTTACCGCGGCCCGCCGAGGAAGAGCGAGGGCGTTGAATGTTTCTAATTTACATTGGTTTGATTTAATAACTTTAATTTAATTATATTTAAACATGTCCCCAAAATAAAATACAGTTACACAAAAAAATGAATATAAAGTGATATAGCATTTCAACCGGCAGAGTTGTTGTCTGGAATAGTTTTAAGGAAAGAACATTTATTCTCTATTTTATGACTGTAAATTTAATTCATGATCATGAAATCTTTAATAAACAACAAAAAGAACAGAGAAATGTTAAAAGAATTACAACATTTCTTCTGTTACAAAGGTATAAATCAACACAAACACGACAAAGTCGCAAAAACCCGAGAGAAATACACCAAAGTAAATAAAATCCAAAGAATTTAATGCTTCTTGGCGGCCCGGTACTATTTGATCCGAGGACCGGGACCGGTCCGTGGCCCGGGGATTATAGACCAATGGCTTAAATAATAAGTGAAATATTAATAAGTAATGAAAGATTTATTTTTAAATTTAAATAAAGATATGAATTAAGTTTGAAGGGGCGTTGATCAAGATAGCTCTGTAAAAATTTATGAAAATGGCTATTTTTATGATTTTTTTCCAGTTTCCCACTAATGATAGAAATTCAACTTGCATTTCAAACAATCAAGTCATCTTTTAACTTTATCTGTTATTTTTTTTTAAGTCAATATTGATAAATTTAATTTTTCTAAATTTTTTTTTAATTTGATGCTCTCAACTGGAAACATTGGCCAGTAAAAGGTTAAGAATAATCCAAAAAAAAATAAGCAGTTGAAAGTTTAGGTACAATTTTGTTTAAAGTTTTGAATCCGATTATACGCTGCGGCATACAATCGGCTTTCTTTTTCGGCGCACCGGCCTAGACCTCGGCGGCGGCGGCGTGGCGCGGCGGCGCAGACCTCTAGTGAAGATGTATCCCACTATTAATTAACCCTTTGAGGCGCAACCCTTTCCCAATGCTGAAAAAGGGGCAGACGTTGCCATCGCTCGACTTAACTACCAGCAAGATGGCGGACGATCGAAACGTATACGTTAACATATGAGTTCATATGCATACGTTCATATGCATACATACGTTTATATGCATTGTAAACATACGTTCATATGCAATAAGTTTCACAGCTCTTTAAGTTTCATATGCAATAGGCTAATCTCCAAAAATTTCATCCATGAAATGAAACCGAATTTAAAGCTATAAATTTTAGTCGTGTGTTTTCTGTGAAAGATACATTAGTTTTTGACGAATAATAGTCAGAAAGTTCACTATTGTTTCAGTTCTTGTTCCGAAGTGATTATTAACAGCTACATGAACAGGACGGTTCCGAACCCACATATAAATCTTATTCCTTACTGTGTGCCTTACCTCCCCTTAAATTTTTTACCAATAGTTATGGGACACTCTGTATAAATATATATATATATATATATATATATACATATCTAAATAATAAAAGTCCTGTCGATAACGGTTCCGGGATCGACTCATCACTCCCGGTGCATCTTCCATCTGCGGCCAGGTTGAAATTTTGATAAAAACGACATTTTTATCTCTAACTAAAAGCAAAAACCTTTTGTACAGCTCGAAAGATCTCTAAAAAATTAACTTTTTTTAACTTGCCGCTATTTTCAAATCTAAATATCTAGGGAGATATCACGCCTTGAAAAAGTAAACACAGAAGCGAAGCAAGCGATTCATTCCTTGATTCTTTGGGGAAAAAAATCACGGAACATAATCTTTCGCTTAGATCGATGAGAGAAAAAGCACAACAGATTGTTTGGTGGTGACATCTATGAATTATATTGTTAACTAAATCATTAAAAATGTCCATTTCAAGAGGATTAAATAATTTTACAATTGCGCAAAATGACTTCGAGGCCATATTTTAACTAACCAAATTTATTAATTTACTATAGTAAAAGAACTATATAAAACCATTCATTATAGTTTATATTTTACAAATTTTTCACTAATTTTATTTATTTAAGTACAAATGCATGTTCGAGCGAAAATTTTATTGTTACAAAGAAAACTATTTTTAATTAAACAATACATTGCAGCTTGAATATAGTGATAAATATCTCGACAGGTTATTTTTCTCTTCAGAGGTAATCTCCCCAGCCGCCCCCTCAAAGAGATTTTGCTACTAACAATAAGTATTTATTAAAGTATCGATTTTAAACGAAAGAGTTAGTTATAGAATTATTTTTAGTATCTTACAAATTTCGGTCGCGAAGAGGCCCGTGTGCCGTAGGTTGCCCAAGGAAGCAACCGACCTCTGTTCCAGGAAAAATCGGTCACTCAGACATGTAATAGCCAAAAAATTCTAAAAAATATTGTTCGTGTTGTTATTTATAAAATTGCATACCAATGCATGCAACTAATCACACAAAAATATTTTTTAATTAAACTTGTTTATAAATATTTAAAAATTTTGGATCTATCCTATTCTTTTATCATGTTATGCGAACAAGTACAGAATTTTTCCACTAAATTGTTATACGAATGTGTTTTTATACGAATCCGATTTGTGTTATACGAATCCCTCTTATATGAACCCGTTTTACTTTCGGAAAAACGTACGAAAGATTCTGGACAGAGAACTGGGATAGGTCGCTTATAGAGGGTTGAGTGGTCTCTTCTAGAGGTCTTTTTAACATTAAGTAGATAGGGTGAAAAATTGGTGCCTTAAAAATTGGTCGTTATCGGAGGGGGGCCGCTAAATAAAGTTGGTCATTTATAGAAGTTTCATTGTATGTGTATACATGTATTTCAGTTGTTTCGGAGGAGTAGATATAGTCAGAGTAAACTCACTTTTAATTTTTAGTTGTTTCTCCGATATATAATGCTTTCTGTATACTTTTGTCAGCAGAAAAAAAAGTGTCTGTTATATTCAAACAATAAATTACGAAACTGATACATTAGTATGCTGTATAATTGTAGTTAAATAATCTAAAGTGTTCTGTCATACTAACAGTAATTGTTCTAATGGGAGTATTTTAAGAATCACTCCACTTTTTCCTTGTTCAGATATTGAACAATAATGGACGCTTCCTAAGCAATTTAGGTGTCTCGTTTTATATGTAAATTTCTTTTAATGCGGAATTCTTATCTGTAAATGCTCCTCAATATGGTGCTTTTATGCATAAAACAAATTTTCTAAGCTTTCAAAATAAGGCTTTCCGAAGTACGATTGAATATCGATGAATAAAAATCATTTTATTTTAATATGAATAGAGGTTCCCGTTTATTATTCATAACGAACTTAATCAATTTTCCGACCTGCGTTTAAATATAAATCATCCAATCTATTTTCAGCGTGGAAAATTTTCTCACTCACTCTCTTTAGAAGTCAAATTGCGGTGAAATTATGAATCGTGTGGTGGTTAAAAGGAAAACAAGTAGTATAATTTTTTTTTTTTTTAAAGTCTATTCCTACTTAGGTCAACAAAGAAAAATTTTCTTTCAGTTACTTTTTGTTAAATTTAATGAATGAATGAATCGATTAATTATTAATTAATTAATGCAGGGCCGTTTGTGAAGCAAGGGTCGATACCGTTAATTCAGCATGTTTGTTCAGTTTATTGTTTTCGTTCATTTTAATCCCACGTAGCAATATCTAAAATTAATTAATTAAATTTGAAATTATGAATCGTGTGGTGGTTAAATGGAAAACAAGTAGTATAATTTTTTTTTAAAGTCAATTCCTACTTAGGTCAACAAAGAAAAATTTTCTTTCAGTTACTTTTTGTTAAATTCAATGAATGAATGAATCGATTAATTATTAATTAATTAATGCAGGGCCGTTTGTGAAACAAGGGTCGATACCGTTAATAAAGCATGTTTGTTCAGTTTATTGTTTTCATTCCTTTTAATCCCACGTAGCAATATCTAAAATTAATTAATTAAATTTGAAATTATGAATCGTGTGGTGGTTAAAGGGAAAACAAGTAGTATAATTTTTTTTTTAAAGTCAATTCCTACTTAGGTCAACAAAGAAAAATTTTCTTTCAGTTACTTTTTGTTAAATTTAATGAATGAATGAATCGATTAATTATTAATTAATTAATGCAGGGCCGTTCGTGAAACAAGGGTCGATACCGTTAATTCAGCATGTTTGTTCAGTTTATTGTTTTCATTCATTTTAATCCCACGTAGCAATATCTAAAATTAATTAATTAAATTTGAAATTATGAATCGTGTGGTGCTTAAATGGAAAACAAGTAGTATAATTTTTTTTTTAAAGTCAATTCCTACTTAGGTCAACAAAGAAAAATTTTCTTTCAGTTACTTTTTGTTAAATTTAATGAATGAATGAATCGATTAATTATTAATTAATTAATGCAGGGCCGTTCGTGAAACAAGGGACGATACCGTTAATTCAGCATGTTTGTTCAGTTTATTGTTTTCATTCATTTTAATCCCACGTAGCAATATCTAAAATTAATTAATTAAATTTAATTAATAAATTTATATTTGAAAAAACTGTATTAACATCAAGTGTCATCCACTACAAGTTTGAAAAAATGTATTTAAACTTGAGTGTATGAATAGAAAGTATTTTATTAACGATTGAAATTTTGAACAATATATATAAATTTAGGGAGAGTGTGAACTAATGGTAGGAATTTAAAAAAGAAGAATAATCTGAAATGATTCCGCTCGATTTTCCCAACACTTGATTTTAACCAAGAGTTTGAATAAATTTCACCCATTTATGCCTAGTGTCCCTTTTTTGGGACGGCATGTTCGCTATTAGTCGAAAACGTTATTTATTTTTCCTAGCCTTTATTCATCAGTATTGAGCCTCAACTCAAAAAAATGTTTTAGCATGACCAAGTAGGATGTTGATATTTCGATTTTTATGCATAATGATTTTAAACAAAATCACCCCTTGTTCAAGAAGTTGACATCAGAAATATATCTATTATTTCTGTTATCAATAAAAATCGAAGAAAGTCGCAAAAATATCCAGGCACAAATGGGTTAATGCAGCTCAGTCGAATGCAGTCTGCAGAAGCTAGTGCACTTCAAATAATTTGAGTGTATAGATCGCTCTGTATAGGAGTACTTTTCTATACCCTGTTAAAAAAAATAAGTTCTATACACACCAAAATCTATATAGTGTGCAAGACAGTGACCTATAATATGCGTACTTAATATGAGCTAAATCGAATGCATCATATAGAGGGTGTCCAGTGCTAACGCTATTTCCTAAACCGTTAGTCAGAGACACATAGTTCCAATTGCAAAAATGCTTTAAATTGTATAATCCAGGGGTTCCCAAACTTTTTCCCCCCGCGGCACCCTTGTCAGGTTAAAAGCATTTCGCGGCACCCTTGTCAGGCTAAAATCTTTCGCGGCAGATTTCCTTTAAAGCAATATGGATATGAAGGTTAGAATGAAGAAGTTTGGATGCATTTTACGTTATTTTTTGTTTGTTTGTTTGTAGGGCTAACTATCAAGAAAGTACTCTCTTGGGAAAGCGATATAGAATTTTGACAATACCCCCATTTCAAGGAGTTCCTATAAAACAGAGGCTACAGGACAGTCTAGAACTTGACTGAAATATTTTTGTTTGAGCCCACTTAGTGATCGGCTTGGCTCAATTTCTTGGGGGATACCGGTTCAGAGGAAATTATTGGATTATACTCCACCAAAACACTTTCCTTGATTATCTCCACGGCACCCCTGACATACGCTCGTGGCACCCTAGGGTGCCGTGGCACCCAGTTTGGGAACCTCTGGTATAATCTATTATATGAGAAACAATCGAAGTCAATAAATCAAATCCTATTAAAAATTACCAAATTTAAATTTTTACACGGTCCTATCAGTTATATTTACAAAAATTAAAAAAAAAAAATCGTCCTTCTACGACCAAAATTCGCGAGTTACAGCTGCTTAAAGTTAGAGCACTTTTTGAGCTGCGAAATAAGGGTTGTATACAAAATGAATTTGAGAAAAATTAATGTACGTGGTTTAGAGCCTTGTAATATTTATTAGCAATTTCATTAACTATTTTATGATTGTAGATTGCAATAAAGAATATTAACGTTTAACTATGTGTACCCAATAAATTAACATAAAAATATAGCCTATACTGAAAACAGAACTTTTTAAAGAGTTTTTTTAAAAGAAATTGTCTTAAATAACATTAAAAAAAAGAAACAAGGGAGTTGAACTTTTCAATAAACATTAAATCAGAATATCAAACATTTTAAAATACGAATATATGCAATTTTAGAAACTTAAAATAATATTACAAATTCTATTAGCGTAACATTTTCTCAAAATAGCTTCCTTCGGATGCAATGCAAACATACACCTGTGTCAAAAACTCTTCCTGTAATTTGCGTAGCATACTCGGTGTTACACATCTGCATGCTACACAGATACGATTTAGTAAGTCTGATGGACTTGTTGATTCTTTTTCATATATTTTGTTTTTCATGAAACCCCGGAGAAAGTAATCTAAGGGATTCAGGTCTGGTGATCTCGGAGGCCGCTAAACAGGACCGCCGTACCCAATTATATTATTTCCAAATGTTTTTCTTGGAACACTACGTGGCTTTAGCGATTTATGTGCTGGAGCACCATCTCGATGAAACCACATTTGTTACAAATCTCGTAGTGGAACGCACTCGTCTAAGAAGACAGTCACTGAGCCCTCTAAAATCTGTGTATATCTTTCGGATTTTAAAGCGTCATCGAAAAAAAAAAATGGCCCAATTAAGGTCTCTTTCCATATGCCGCACCAAACACTTATCGATCAACGCACTTGATGTCTGTTCGGGCGAATGATATGCGGGTTTTGCAGAGACCAATAGTGACAATTTTGTGCATTTACAACACCCTGTCTTGTAAACTGGCACTCATCGGTAAACATAATGTCACTAACGAACGACATATTATCATTTTGCTTATTCAAAATGAAATTGCAGAAATCAAATCTATCAGGTTGTAACGAAAGTTTTCCGCCAGATTTGCTTGAGTCAGCTCACGCGGTACCCAGCTATTGACCTTATATGCCAAGTTTATGCAATGCTTAGCGCGACTAATGGACATGGCACTAAAGTCTGACTCTTTTAGCTAGCTCTCGAGAGGATGAATATTTTATTTTCTTCCACAAATTCTGGTAGGCGGGCCTCATCAGCATTAGTAGGCTGACCAGAGCGCTCTGCTTCTTTAATATCCTAGTCCTCGTTTTTGAACTTTCGGTACCAAATCTTCACAGTGCCGTATGATACAACAGTAGTACCTTAAGCTGCACACATAACTCAGTGTCATTCTGTAGCTGAGACTTTTTGCGACAAAACTGAGAGTAAATGATGGATCAATCAGGTAGCGTGGTAGTTCTATTTCAGGCACCTTATACTTAATCATAACGATATTGTTTTACAGATTTCACAACACAGTGCTCTAAAACAAGTCTTTTCTTTCAAATAACAAAAATCGTTTTACAAAATATTGGCAAAGACACCAACGCGAACTGCTTGTGCAGGCAGTACTTGGAGTGGCGGAAAACTTTCGTTACAACCTAATACATTCTTTGTCCCCAGGCAATAACCAAAATGAGGCGATATGGATATGCACCATATGCACTTAAAATATTCCATACTTGTGATTTAGAATAACCACATGCTTCGCTAATGCTTCTTACACTAGACTGTGGATGAGCGAGAGCATATCGTAGGACATCTTCCACATGCACGTGCTTTGTTAAATCCTTGATGCTTCTTGATCTTTTGCGATTTAGAACGCTACCGGTTTCTCTTAACCCTTTAACGCGCAGTGATCCCGCTCTCGGAACACCCAATTCTGACGTTTTGACTGTTGCCAGTCACGAAGAATAGATTTGATTTCTATAAAAATAGTTGAGGGTGGCATAGCTCCACGAGAATCCTTTAGCACGTCATTTCCCGTCAAAGAATTGTCACGATTATTTTTAACAGCACTGACATCTGCCGAAAAAGGGAAGAATGCGAGAACAGCTGGATAGATGGCCCAATGCTGAAAAAAGGGCAGCCGTTGCCATCGCTCGACTTAACTACCAGCAAGATGGCGGACGATCGAAACGTTCAGCGCGTGCCACAGATCTAGAGACCCCTTTTTTGACGCAGCTGGCTGTGCCGAGCACAGCCAGCTGGTAGTTAAGTCGAGCGATGGCAACGGCTGCCCTTTTTTCAGCATTGGGAAAGGGTTGCGCCTCAAAAGCTTAAGTCGCTATGATGCTCCCGTCAAAGAATTGTCACGATTATTTTTAACAGCACTGACATCTGCCGAAAGATGGAAGAACGCGAGAACAGCTGGATAGATTGCCCAATGCTTAAAAAAGGGCAGCCGTTGCCATCGCTCGACTTAACTACCTGGACAGCTGGCTGTGCCCGCGCACAGCCAGCTGCGTCAAAAAACGGTCTCTAGATCTGTGGCACGCGATGAACGTTTCGATCGTCCGCCATCTTGCTGGTAGTTAAGTCGAGCGATGGCAATGGCTGCCCTTTTTTCAGCATTGCGAAAGGGTTGCGCCTCAAAGGGTTAAACGCGTCACTACGTTTGATATTGGTCTAGCAGATGGGTGATTGTCATTCGGAAATTTTATGACATACTGTTTCGCAGCCTCTCGCTTATTCCGATGAAATTCTCCGTAAAGTAACAGCATTTCAGTGTATTCATTAGTATTAAACATCATCATTCGTTTTTTATCAATAAGCTACGAACTCAAATATCATAAACTTTAGTCAAACACTAACAAAGTAACTTAAACAACAGTTTTTCAACTCCAGTAACATATTAAAATTTAATGTTTATTGTCTGTTGCCATATCAGCAGGAAAACTGAATCTCAAATAATTAATGTCTGGCAACCATTTTACCTGAAACACGATATTTCATTTCAAGATATTCAAATATATTCAAAAAATTGTCAAAAGTTTAGATGTTCTATCTTTTTAATAAATTTTTCATTGTTTCGACAAAACATTTTTTTTTTCATTTACACAATTTATTAAAATTCTGTTACTTCATTTAGAGAAAAGATTTTCCAAAGACCCAAGATAAATTTTTCTAAAGCTTTGCTATAACCTGCTATAATCTTCTGCTTATAGATTAGTATTCTAAAATTAGTTTTTCTTCTTTTTCCGCATTATGACAGAAAAATATATTAAAACCTATAATATAGAATTTCAATATTTATACAGTCCCCTAACGGTTCACCGTAACGGAATATTTTTGAACGTGGAAAAGTGGCTTAAGTCAACATGTTTGTTGCATCTTAACTCGGTGAATTTTAGTCGTATAAGGACGATTTTTTTTTTTTTTTTCATTTTGCATGAAATTGTATAAAGAAAAATGTTTCTGGATATAACTGATAGGACTGAAAGAAAGAATTCTGATTGCACTATTTAGTACCAAAATGTTGCAATCATTATTTAGTACCAAAATGTTAGAAAGCCCGAAATTAGCACCCCTTACTAACATGCTTCTCTTATATGTATTGCTCCTCTACAATTATAAGAACTCCCCCTTCCCCCCCCCCGCAAAAAAAGTTCAACTACGCATAAGAACATGCTATACACCGGATCCTATCCCCCCATTGTACGACCCATATCAATAGAGCAGCAGATAGTATATCCATCTCCATAACTGTAACGATACATACGGATTCTTCCAAACCTCATCAAAACGATACCATCCGGCTCGGCACAAACGAATTGCAACCAGAACATACTACTACTCAAATACCGAAACTGATTTTTCCCTTCAAACAGCGAGAATCCATAATACTTCCGGTATCTAGTAACGGAACGGAACATACTATTACTCAAATACCGAAATTCATTTTCTCCCTCCCGCAGTCTTGTATTCGAAGTTCGAACCTGGTCGATCCGAAATGCACACTCGAAAGTCATTTTCCCCCTTGAAACCGCGATCCGATATCCAGTAACTGCCAGTTACAAATATCAGAAGATATTAGTACTCGATTACTGGAACCTGTTTCCCCCCTAGTTCGCCTCGCCTGGCAGTCTGTATTCGAAGTTCGAAGCTGCTCGATCCGAAACCTTCGGATCGAGTAACGATATCAACCGAAAAGTAACAATTCGTTACTTCGTGTCTGAGTGATTATCCGTATCTTAGTACCGAATACATGCGGTTTGCTTCAGCTCTACTGATAGGACCCGGGGACCGTATAAAAATTTAGATTTCGTAATTTTTTTAGGAATTTATTTATTGACTTCAATTATTTTTGATATAATAGATTATACAATTTTAAGCATTTTTGCAATTGGAACTATATGTGTCTCTGGCTAACGGTTAAGGAAATAGCCGTTGGACAGCGTTAGTACTGGACACCCTGTATAGATGCTAGCGCACTTTAACCCTTTGAGGCGCAACCTTTTCCCAATGCTTAAAAAAGGGCAGCCGTTGCCATCACTCGACTTAACTACCAGCAAGATGGCGGACGATCGAAACGTTCATCGCGTGCCACAGATCTAGAGACTCTTTTTTAACGCAGCTGGCTGTCGTCAAAAAAGCTCTCTAGATCTGTGGCACGCGATGAACGTTTCGATCATCCGCCATCTTGCTGGTAGTTAAGTCGAGCGATGGCAACGGCTGCCCTTTTTTAAGCATTGGGCAATCTATCCAGCTGTTCTCGCGTTCTTCCATCTTTCGGCAGATGTCAGTGCTGTTAAAAATAATCGTGACCATTTTTTGACGGGAAATGACGTGCTAAAAAGTAAAGGATTCTCGTGGAGCGATGTCACCCGCAACTATTTTTATAGAAATCAAATCTATTCTTCGTGACTGGCAACAGTCAAAAAGTCAGAGTTTGGCGTTCCCGGAGCGGACACACTGCGCGTTAAAGGGTTAAGGGTGTAGTTCGAAGAAACAAAATCTCTCAAGGACTAGGTCCACAAATTGAAATAAACTAATTGCCCCAGGGACTCGAAAAAATCCAGGATAATTCTTTATAAGCTGTATTACACCCCCCCCCTCCTCGTAATAAATGAAACATGGATGCCTTTCAGAAAACTTTCAGAAAAAAAACTGTAGTATGGAATTGCACATCAAAAGATTTTCGGAAAGTGACACATCCTACTAACCTGTCAATTTTTAAGAATTTTTTCTGAAAGTCTCGCAACTGATACAGGCTTATCGCTTATTGCAATGTATAGTAAAGCTTGTAAAGAGGCATTCTAAAAATTTTGAAGTGCAGGACATAATTAGATTTTTTGTATTCATGTACCAAAATCACGTAGTTTTTTCGAACAGTTTGCGTCTAATAGTCCGTATGCAAAATAACTCTTTTTGCAGGCTTGTACAAAAACTATAAGCCTCAAACACATCAAAATCTATACGAATTGTGTGATGGTGATCTATAATATACACACCCAATTTGCGTTCAATCGAATGCACCTTTTAGAAGCTTCCGCACGTACAAGAATTTCAGTCCATGGGCCGTAATGAATAAAAATTGTTTTTTGTTGCTCTTTGAAAAACTATCCGTCCTGTACTGATCAAAATTGACGAGTGTCGTACGAAGGTGGTCTATAATTTACATGTCAAATTTGAGCTGAATCGAAAACACCGTATAGAAGTTATCATTCTAAGACCCCCCCCTGCCCCCTGCACACAGACACATGCATTCATACATCACCGTAAAAATCGCATAAACGAATTAAGAATACCCCGAAACGTGTAATTGAATCAAAATGTCAAAGTCGAATTTTTTAATGAATGCAGCTCTTTCCTAACACGGTATATGCCCCGAAAGTTACAAAAAGATAAATAAATAAAAATTCAATAGTGGCGTTTCACAAGAAATTAAGTAAACATCAGGAGAAAAAAAGTCTCCTATTGACGTTATTTGACTTGATATAAACAACAAAAGTAAATGCCATTTTAATGCTCTTAACTTTATTAATCGTAATAAAATTTAAGTGAAATGTAAGGTACTTTTAACGTTTAGTCCTCTAAAGCAGTCGAAATAAAACAAATGTTAACTTGCCTTTAATGCCTTTAATACAAATGTTAACTTGTCTTTACCATTTATTAATATTGTTATAAAGAATTCATAAATTCAAAATGCTGTATGAAAGGAAGATGGGAATTTTAAATCTAAGAAATTATTCCATATTTAATGACGCTCTAGGCGATTTTTTTTTATATTTGTGCTAACGAATTCAAAATGCATATTTGAGAAGGCAAATATGCAATGGCTGGCTCAAATGTAATGAGAAAAGAAATACATAAATTGAATAATCATTTTCAGGAAATTAATAATCTCCGAAGTAAACGCCTTGGTCAGCAGTACAACACGCTTAAATCTACTGAGTAAAATTATAATTAAACGGAGTATATTTTTACTCAATTTTTGACTTCAAACAGCCATTCTCCCGATTGAGTAAAATTTGCTCCATTAATCGACAAAAATCAATGGAACGAAAAATTCTCAATTTTTGAGCATTATACAACAGCACCATTTAGCCTAAATAATAATAAAAAAAAGAGGTGTTTTTACAAAATCTGTCCGTTTTTGAATAATATAACTGTACTCAATTATGATTATTATTTAAGCTATAGAATGAGCGTTTTTACAAAATCAATCCGTTTTTGATTAATATATCTGTGCTCTATTAAGATTAATATTTTAAGCTATAAAAAGGGTGCTTTATGAACATTTGCTGTTTTGGATTAATATTTTACACTGGAATTTGTTATTTAAGGCTGTTAAATCAGTATTTTCTACTATTTTCTTATTCTGACATTAATTGTTAACGGTGCAATTTTAAGTTGAGTAATGATTAATATGTATAATGAATGATAAGTAGTGCACAGCTAAAAATATGTTTGAATTATTCGCTTTCTTCATTTTTTATTATCAGAGCTGTAATCTATGATTATAAGCCCGAGAGAATAAATTTTAAATCAAGGCAAATACATTATATATATCTCAATACACTATACAAAAAGTATTTTTTTAATAAATAGAACATAATTTCACTATAATCTTTAGTTATAAAACGAATTCACAGTACAGTCAGAATACAGAAATGCAATCATGGTTAAACCAGCTGTGAGATTTAATTAAAGCAGCAACCAAATTTATTTACATGAAAAAAGGTAAAATAGTTGACACACACATTGTCATATAAACACACTTTGACTGGAGATATCATAACTTCATTTGTTTTACAGCAGCTTTTTATAATCCAATCGTAAGAAACTATGTCCATTAAAGCAAAATCTTTACCGAAAGCATCCCCTCCATGTCTAGGTAGAATTTATTTTGCAATTCTGAATATGAAAAAGATGCATTTAGTATTCGGATATAAAATAAAATTATCACAATCGAATACACCATGAAGTAAGCACCCACAGCAAAAGGACTTAGCATTAAGTAAAGTGCATTCAGTATCCTCTTCAGAAATTCTTTTAATTCATATTTTGATAACGACATGCTTGTCCTTCGATGCCCGCGAGGGACTATGGTGTAGGGCATCGTTTGGCATCGTTGTCCGTTGAAGAGCGTTGGTCACGTGATAGCTATACGAAATAGTACCAGGCATTTCTTTTCGTGGGGGAGAAAAGTGAGAATTCTCAAATAGACAAGATTTAAGTGAAAACAGAGCTAAATTGAATCTAGCGAATTGGGAGCGTTGAGGCGAATTGAGGAGTTTACAAATTATTGTCTTTAAAAAGTATTTTTCGGAAATTTTTAGCGTAAAAGGATTTAAATCAGCCAATAAGAAATTTAATCAATAAAGGAGTGTTAGTTTTAATCAATAGATTTAAGTGAACGACTCCAGAGTTGCTGCTAGTGGTTGTAACATTGTCAGAACACATTTCGTGAGATACCGTAAAGCTTTGAGGTTACGGCTCTCTAGACATCTTGCAGTGTATCTAAATGGTGTGCGTTCATGCCCAAAATCCATCTTAAGACTTCGAAACAAAAATAAAAGTCACGGGGGGCAGGGCAGGACTGTAGGGATGATAGAGAAGAGCACAGATGGACAGGGTTGTTAAACATCTGGGTTTTTTCAGGATTTTTGGGGTTTTATCAGGGTTTTTTTTGGGGTTTTATCAAGGTTTTTCAGAGGAAGGGATGGGAGTTTCAGAATATTTGTAAAAAATTTCGGTTATTTCTAAATACAACTTAAAGCAACTAACTTATTACAAAAATCAATTATAAATAAAAAATGCTTAAATTAACAGTAATAAATAACTAATTACAATTCTTAATCATGCATGAAAAATCGTATAAAACAATAACAATAACAACAACAATCGTAGTTTGTTCTTTGGTAAGTTGACTATCAGTAATAACACTACTCAACAGCCATTTTGCCTCTGGGATGTGATACATCCATTAGTATGTATTTTGGTGTGTAGAATCCGAATCTACGTTTCAAAATGCTCTAGCACGTAAAATTTTAGAGTTTTTAAGGATTTTTATTTATTTATTTTTCTTAATTTCACTACTTTCCGATCTTTTATTTTAATGTTTAATTTTTAATTTTTTTTTTCTAAAGTTTGGTACAAGAGTGCTATAAGATCAACAAATTGTCACTTGATGTCAGATGTTACACAGGCAAGTGTTATATTCGTTAGATAGACAGATATTCCAGTAGTGCGAAATAAACATTATGACCTAGTGAATGTTCAAACATGCATGGTGCAATTACTATCGTATTTATCTCAGCCTAAGATTGTATTGAGAGTTTTTTTAATAAGTCAGTGTTTCTATTGAGGGGTATTTTTATTTAAAATTTGCTTTATAAATATATTTAAAACTTACATTTACTAAAAATAACAACTAGTAAACATAGTTGTTGTCTTAACCACCTCGACAACTTTTCTTATGTCTGTGAGAAATTCACTCCAAAAGCCCCCCAAAAAAACAATTATTGATTTGATTAAGAAGGCCTATATATTATATTTTGATAGTCCTCTTGGTGACCAAGATAAAACTTTTACGCCTCGTATTCGTGCATAACATGCACTACTACTTTAACCAAGTGATTGAAAAGAAAATGCCGAGATATGCAATTCTCAATTCCTATGGTGTAGAGTTAGCCTAAGGATCATTTTCCAGCCTATATCTTCTCTCTCACAAATATTTCAGGGCATTCTCTATCAAAACGAGACGTAAAATAAAGTATAAAATGTACCTTCAGTGCATTTGCCGGTGATATAATGAAAGGTTGCCTGTTCCTGCCTGTAATCTGCAAAACATAGAATCAGAAACAATGTCAATTGAATCTGAAGACGCTGATCAAGAACCTGTAGAAAATATTCCCCTCATTCTCAAGATTTTTCGCCTCAGCCCTTCAAATCAAATGGAGTTGAACAATTTGGTTCGCGATCTAAAACTTTCAAAACAGCAAGCTGAACTTTTGGGGTCGAGACTGCAACAACGAAACCTTCTAGCTCCAGGTACAACAATTTCCTGTTTGAGATCAAAAGGTACTTCATTCGCTCAATATTTCGACACTCAGAATTCAATGTGTGTATGTAGAGATGTCAATGGTCTGCTGATGCAGCTAGACAACATCACCATCAGGAATAGTCACTCTTTATTGACTCTAGGAAAACCAGATTGAAAGCAGTGTTGTTGTGTGTTGTTGCTTATCCTCTTTAAAGATCTGACATAAGTCAGATCAACTCCAATAGATTGTTGACCGACAGAAAATCTATAACTAAAAGGGGAGCAGATGTTAAGTCCTCCTTAGAAAGTCCGACGCAACTCAGTATGTGCTCTGGAGAGGCTGGATGATCACAGCATTTCTTGCAAGTGGGGTGGAATTTCTTGCCATGTTCGTACGAAAGACACTTAAGGGTGGAATTCTGCCCCGGTGGTTCACGAAATCGTCGGTTGTTAGCTGTCAACTGGGCAGAACCAGTTGTTTGGTTACTGACTGCGCTAACAACTCCGGAGGAAAACGGGAGGTCTTTCAGCCAATCGCATGAACCCCTTGACGCTCCTCCTTAAAACTCCACCTCAAGGCGGGGCAAAGTTAACGACTGCCAAAAATTAACGACGAGCGGAGAATCCAGCTGTAAGGTGGTCACTTTTAAGTCTAGTAAGTGCAGTCTGGGAGTCACGATCACATTTAATTTCCATTTTCACATTTTTGAAAGCAGTACTGCTGCATAATGGCAATACTTTTCCATCTTTGCCTCTGGCTCATGCAGTAGACGTGAAAGAAACTTATGAAACTTTGGCCACTATACGGTAAAGTGGCTTAAAAGGAAATCACATGTAACTGTAAAGGAAAATGTGAAAAATACTCCACTGGTTGAGCCCAATAAAATCATTTTGCCTCCGATTCATGTCAAGTTGGGTTTTATGAAGAACTTCGTTAAAGCTCTGGATAAATGAGATCAGGTCTTCAATCATTTGAAAGAAAAGTCTCTCAAACTGAGGAAAGCAAAGTTAAAAGAAAGTATATTTATTGGACCACAGATAGAAAAATTGTTCAGCGATCCATCGCTTGATACTAGACTGGCAAATATCGAGTTAGCGGCTTGGATCTCATTCAAACCAAGTGGGAAGGGCATTTTGGACAGGAAAAAAGATTATATCTATGTTGGCATGTGTATACATATAAATACCAATGTATACATATAAAATAATTTTGAATTATTAAGTTCTCAATATGAATTTTCTTGTTAGTTTCAATTCTATCAAATTTTGCCGGTATTGCTTCTGATTTTCCTGTACCTCTTGGAAATGTGACGTGATAGACATAAATTGATTTTACCAGTGAATTCAGCACCCCGAAATTAAGTAAATCCACCCATTTACAAACCAGAGGCAGTAAAAAAGTTTAAATTTGTTGACTAGTGTAATTTTAACAGTGATATACTAGTGCTTAATTAGAAATTTTTAAACTAATGATTTTTTATGGTTAAAAAAATCTTTATTCATTTTAATACAGATAGGCATAAAATTTTTCTCTGGAAAGTTTTTGTGCCTATGTGAAGTCTTTTTGATTTATTTTTTCCTTCGGTAGTGGTGGTGGTGGAGGGGGGGGGGAGGAAGGGAGATGTTTATAAACTTTACAGGTGGTGTACTGATATTAAGAGATGTATTATCTACGTAACTAAAGTTGAAATTTTGAAAAAAAAAACAGTTGGGTTTTTTCATGGGTTTTTTCGGGTTGGGCAAAATCATAACAAGCCTGCAGATGGAGGACTTTGCCCTGTTTGAAATTATTTTTCAGATTCATTTTTCCCGGAAAGTTATGAATGTGACAGGAACGTCTTTAACTTTAACCCTTTAACGCGCAGTGATCCCGCTCTGGGAACATCAAACTCTGACGTTTTGACTGTTGCCAGTCACGAAGAATAGATTGGATTTCCATAAAAATAGTTGCGGGTGACATCGCTCCACGAGAATCCTTTACTTTTTAGCACGTCATTTCCCGTAAAAAATGGTCACGATTATTTTTAACAGTACTGACATCTGCTGAAAAATGGAAGAATTCGAGAACAGCTGGAGAGATTGCCCAATGCTGAAAAAAGGAGAGCCGTTGCCAGTGCTCGACTTAACTACCAGCAAGATGGCGGACGATCGAAACGTTCATCGCATGCCACAGATCTAGAGACCCTTTTTTTGAAGACAGCTGGCTGTGCCGGCACAGCCAGCTGTGGCATGCTATGAACGTTTCGATCGTCCGCCATCTTGCTGGTAGTTAAGTCGAGCACTGGCAACGACTCCCCTTTTTTCAGCATTGGGAAAGGGTTGCGCCTCAAAGGGTTAATTGGGCGATTAGATGGATTAAGTCCGACATTTAACAGCCGTCGATTCTCTTTCACTTCGTTCCCGGGATCCCATAAACGTCCAAGAGCATTTTCAAAGGCCAGGGCTTGATACAGTCTTCTAAAGTCATTCTCGAAGAGATCCCACTGTCAGGCATGGCGCTACGATATCATTGTATTCCTATTCTGTGTGGCATTTTTTTTTCCTGGTCAGAAAAGAACTTAGATGCTGGACCTCAAGGGTGCCATCTTCTTTAACTTGCGACAGGGTTGCCAATTTAGCCACTTTGTGACTTGATCTGGCCATTTTTTGTGGTTAGATCTGTGAGTGTAGCCACTTTGTGGCTAAATCTGGCCATTTTTTTGTGGTTAGATCTGTGAGTGTAGCCACTTTGTGGTTAGATCTGTGAGTGTAGCTACTTTGCGGCTAAATCTTGGCCAACTGGCAAATACCGGAATATTTTGTAAATCGGAAATGAATATCCAAATGATTCAAAAAATAATTGCAGGCAATTATATTTCAGCAGCACAAGCACTTAGAAGTAAGCGCCAAAGAATAATTAATTTTTTTTCTCGGTTCGAAAACGCTTTTAACCATTTCTGGCCACTTTTAACTTTGATTTCAGCCGCTTTTTCACTCGCAGAGTTGGCAGCACTGGCTTACGAACGTTACGCTACTTAATACGTCAACTGCGATTTAATCTACGTTCATTCAGTTTCATCCAACAAATATATTATTGCAATTAGTGTAAATGCATAGTTTGTAAAATAAAATATATTAGTTTTTAAAGAGATTCGTAAATCTCGAGGCACAGCATCTACAACACAACGATAATAACCCTCTGGCACCCATGAATAACGAATTTGCTTCGATCTGGTTCCGGAGGCAGTAAGGAAGTCTGGGGCTGTTAACGAGCGAATGACAGTAATCAAAAACCCCACTGCAAACCAGTCGCTCCTCGACCTACTGAAGATCGACAGCAGGTGCAAGTAAACGTACACATTACGTAAAAATCTTGCAATTTAAAGAAGAAGCATGTCTAAGAAATGGGTGATTTTACTGTTGAAGCAGCGCCTCGATGTGATCGAGTCACACGAAAAAGGAAATTCGAAAAGGAGGTTGGCGATGACTTTTGGATGTGTGAAAATTCAAAAAGCAAATTTTAAAGCAAACTAATTTTATTATGCCAAATTCGGCATGCACTAAGAATATCAGGATGAATGCTTTTTTGTCAGATGTCAAATGTAAGGCAGAGAGAGAAATACTCTCCGTGAGAGAAAAAAAGAATGAAGTAATCTGAAATTTCTAAATATTTTATTAAAATTAAAATTTAAAAAATATGCTTGTATAATCAATTCAAATCAAACTAATTATACTCTTTAATTCACATTACTTTTCTTTGCATTAGTGCATGCAAAGTAAGTAGACGCAGCTGGCTGTGCGGCACAACCAGCTGCGTCAAAAAAAGTCTCTAGATCTGTGGCCCGCGATGAACGTTTCGATCGCCCGCCATCTTGCTGGTAGTTAAGTCGAGCGATGGCAACGGCTGCCCTTTTTTCAGCATTGGGCAATCTATCAAGCTGCACTCGCATTCTTCCATTTTTCAGCAGATGTCAGTGCTGGCAAAAAGAATCGTGACCATTTTTTTACGGAAATGACGTGCTAAAAAGTAAAGGATTCTAGTGGAGTTATGTCACCCGCAACTATTTTTATAGAAGTCGAATCTATTCTTCGTGACTGGCAACAGTCAAAACGTCAGAGTTTGGCGTTGCCAGACCGGCAACACTGCGCGTTAAAGGGTTAATAATCACTTTAGAAGAAGTGTTCGAATGATAGTAAACTTTCCGACCATCGTTTTGGAATCACTAGTCCCTCTTTCACCGATTGCACTAGATAAAAATTGTCATTTCGGAACTGTTTCTTTCGTTACATTTACTAAATTGTCTGAGGAAATTCCCAATGTTTATGAAACTTGGTCAAGAAATGAGACGCACACTTCAACACTTCTTCCAAAGTGATTATTAACAGGTACGTGAAGACGACGTTTCCGACCCCCGCATTGCTATGTGATTCTGAACCGTCTCTGTACTCCCTACATCCCCTGCAAGTTTGTCAGTTTGCAGTTTTCTGTTACTTAAATAAGAAAAAAATCCAGTCAGTAAGATTAATGTGAAAACATATATGCCCGTGACTTTCTTAAGAAGAACGCCAAAGTCAATAAAGTCAAAGGTCGTGGAAAAATCGGTATAAATGACATCAGTGAATACCCGTTTTCAAGCGGAGAAATAATATTGTTATTCAAACAAAATAAATTGGTAAACGTAGACCGTTTAGGAATAAAACCATGTCGATATGAAGAAATTTTTAACTTGCTGAAAAACCTTTTATGCATTCTAAAGGGACTTAAAGTAATTAAAAGTAATTTAAAGTAAGTAAGTCTTCATTAAAAAAGGGACTTAAAGTAGCAATTAGTCGATAATTTTTGCGACCATATATATCACCCTTTTGAAAAACTGGAATAATTTTAGTATGCTTCCACGCATCCGGAAAATTGTAAGTTTTCAAGAAAGAGCTAAATAAAATAAGAGGATAAATAAAACCAAAAGCACAAACTTTAACAATAAAGGAAGACACATTGTCATCACCAACAGCTGAGGAAGCTGTTTATCACGATCCCCTTTTATTTAAAATATAATTTCTGATAAAATATAAACTACCTTTAATTTAAAATATAAATATTTATTTAAAATATAAAAGTGTTTTCTTTCTCACATTTATTTAAGAAAAGATAGTACAAAATCTGAAGTGCATGATAAAATTTTGAGTCCCGTGTTTGCATTTAAATAAAAATGGAATATTTTAGAAGTTAAAATTTTATAATTTTCCTTAAATTAATTCAATTATTTTTCGTACCCATTTAAATCTTCAAAAAACTCTTTTCATAAATTTCCTAATACACAATCCGCACGGAAATTATTATAGTATAAAATGCAGACTTTTAATTTATTCATGTAATTTAAAAGCAGTTAGTTATTCGTTTATCTAGAAAGATATTTTTAATTTAGCATGCTTTTTAGTAAAAATTGCTATTGAAAACTGTTTAGCAAAGCTGTTAAAATGCAATTAAAATATTTTTATGAAAATCACACTTAATATGCATATATTATAAAGCAATACTGACTTAATACAGCATACTTAATACAGCTGACTTAATAGCAATACTGACGTAAAATATTAATTATTCATATCGTATTCTCATTCCTTATAGGATTATACTTTATATGTTTAAAAAATAATATAAATCTCGGCTGTTCGAGCCTCGTCAGGCAGAGACTCCCCCCTGAACCCCCTAAACTTTTTAGTTTCATTATTGCCACATTAAAACGATATTAATTGACTATATCATTTTATCTCTCATCTTTCGTGCATTTCGCCTGGTAACCGTATGTTGAAATTTTTAGGATTGTAACCTATTATAGAAAAATACATGTGATGCATATTCTACAGTTTACGAAGCATTGTAAAAATAGATTAAAGCTGTTGTGAACTAATGGTATTTAAATGTATGTAAAATATACGTGTGATGCATATTCTACAGCTTACGAAATATTGTAACAATAGATTAAAGCTGTTGTGAACTAATAGTATTTAAATATATGTAAAATTATGTCGCATTTTTGGGAGACATTTTTCGGAAAACTTTCAATGGTGGTGAGAGATAAAATGACATAATCATTAAAAAATATATATAATTAAGAAGTAAAATACAAAAAATATTACTGCAAAAATGACATACCCCTAGGGAAAAAAAAAGTATATCATCAGAATCAGATTGCCAAACAGTATGAAATTCCAAATACAATGAACCAAATTATACAAGAATGAATGGAATCGAAATTATAACCTCTGGGACATTCCTCAGACATATGTATATACGTTATAGACGGCAGTTATATATTATATATAGACGGCGATGTGCAAATTCTTTCACCGGTATGAATAATCTTTTTCACAAATTCTTCATTTTTTTTCTTCGCTTGAGGATGTTTATTTGTCTGATTTATTCTTTACAATGCTATAAAACGGTTACTGGTGGTGGCTTTTGGGACTATTTGTTTTTCCACGAGGGTATTGCTCCTTGTGCAAATTATCAGCAAACTTCGTAGCAGTTTCCGTTGTACGCTCTGAGTTGTTAAATTTCACTTTTGAACATCCTGAATAATTCAAAAACATTTACAAAACATAAGACTTATCATTGTATATAAAGTTATTTTTGTTTAAAGAGTAAAAGCAGAAAGCGAATTTTTTTTTCTTTTGAATAAGAATAAATGAAACATGATTATTCAAATGCTTATAAATTTATACTGTAGCATAAAAAGCTTCATACTATATTCAGGAATAAAGATAATTTTCAAGCAGTGTTTTACTATTTTGATAATTGTTAAACGCGTATAGATAACTTTTTCGTAAGAACATGTATGAACTCAAGCATCAGTAGGAAATGAACACTTTTGGATACGAATAGGCAAAGGATTTAACTTTTCCTCTCTCTAATCTTTAAGGTATATAGGAACAAATTAACGCACCCCTCGTAAACTTGCCCCACTTATATAATATTACGAGTGCAATTAAAGTTTATTCGGAACAGCTTTTAAAAGATTAAATTGTACTAAACTTGACCTAATAGATATTTATGAAAGACTTATTTTCCTTAACTGAAGATACAAAGTTCCTTGGCCTTGTTGGTGTATTTATATAGTATACCGTAAGCAGTGCTTCATGGCGATAGCAGAACTGGTTTGAATGGAATTAGAAAGCTGTCGATTTGCTTGGATTAGATGTACCATATCCCAAAGGGCGGATTAAAGGGGGGCGGAGGGGGCGACGGCCCCCCCCCTCTCGAGAAACTTGCATTAATCCGCCAGTGCATATCCCGATTTAGCTAGGTGTAATGCAGATTCCAATTTAGTGTTGTTTGGATTAGACTTTATCACGATGCAGATAAAGTGTAATGTAAATTCCGTTTTAATTCCAAATTTGAGTGACTCAAATCTCGACAAAATAATTATTTTACTGCTATTCATAGGCGGTTGGTGCACCTAAAAAGTGGGACCTCAAAAGAGATGCGAGTAGATTGAGTAGGTAAAGTGATTAAGCTGTTTTTTTTAATTGGGCTACATAATTATATTTTAACGTTTTTATTGATTAACCCTTTAACGCGCAGTGTTCCCGCTCTGGGAACACCAAACTCTGATGGCACAGCCAGCTGTCGTAAAAAAAAAAAATGGGGGTCTCTAGATCTGTGGCACGCAATGAACGTTTCGATCGTCCGCCATCTTGCTGGTAGTTAAGTCGAGCGATGGCAAAGGCTGCCCTTTTTTCAGCATTGGGCAATCTATCCAGCTGTTCTCTCATTCTTCCATTTTTCAGCAGATGTCAGTTCTGTTAATAATAATCGCGACAATATTTTGACGGGAAATGACGTGCTAAAAAGTAAAGGATTCTCGTGGAGCTATGTCACGCGCAACTATTTTTATAGAAATCCAATCTATTCTTCGTGACTGGCAACAGTCAAAACGTCAGAGTTTGGTGTTCCCAGAGCGGGAACACTGCGTGTTAAAGGGTTAATAATCACTTTGGAAGAACTTTTGGTCTAAATTTTTTATCAATTTTCACAAACAATGAGCTTTTCTCCGAAACTTTGTTCCATGAAGCTAAATAGAACTTGTAAAAGATCAGTTTTAGTTAAGTGCTTTCTGTAAAAAATGCGTTCGTTTTTGACAATAGAGGGTTCGAAAGTTCTCTGTAACTTCAACACTTTTCCCAAAGTGGTTGTTATCAGGTACAATGAAGACGACGTTTTCGACCCCCACATTGCCATGTGATTCTGAGCTCTCTTTGTCGCCTCTACCCGCATTTACATTTTTGGCACATAGTTTAGGACCACCTTGTATAAGAAAGACTTTAATAATTACAAACAAATTTTTATTTTTTAAGTACGTTGATATGTTTCAAGATTCTACTTTGACGCTTTTAAAGTTATGCAAGTATAAAATGATTTGTAAGAAATATTTTTGCCAAAAATGTCCCACCCTTTCCTATTTCTCTTCTTAACCCTTTAACGCGCAGTGTTAAGGCTCTGGGAACACCAAACTCTGACGTTTTGACTGTTGCCAGTCACGAAGAATAGATTGGATTTCTATAAAAATCGGTACGGGTGACATAGCTAAACGAGAATCCTTTCCTTTTTAGCACGTCATTTCCCGTCAAAAAATGGTCACGATTCTTTTTAACAGCACTGATATCTGCTGAAAAATGGAAGAATGCGAGAACAGCTGGATAGATTGCCCAATGCTGAAAAAAAGGCTGTGCCCGGCACAGAAAGCTGCGTCAAAAAAGGGTCTCTAGATCTGTGGCACGCGATGAACGTTTCGATCGTGCGCCATCTTGCTGGTAGTTAAGTCGAGCGATGGCAACGGTTGCCCTTTTTTCAGCATTGGGAAAAGGTTGCGCCTCAAAGGGTTAAACTCTTTGTCCCTTACCATCCAGGTTGCTCTGGTCCGAAACTTCGTGTAAATACAGGTCAGGATCCCTTAGAAAGTCCCACGCGGAGGGCAATCTCCACCCTCGGCCTAGATCCCTCGCGCATTTAATTGGCCGTAACACCACATTTACATTTTCAGTTTGCCCTGCAGAGTGTCTCGGTGTTTAATTTTGAAATTTAATTTTTATAACTTGTTCTTGGCTATTTGATTTTTTAAAACTTGTAACATACTTTTTCTTCCTCATTAAAACTTACATAATTGAAATACAAATGTTACTTAACTTTAAAAGTGTATTTAAAAACATTTAGATTTAATTTTTGAAACTTTTTTTTTCTACTTGATTTTTGAAAACTTGTAAGATACTTCTCCCTCATTAAAACTTACATAACTGAAATGCAAATGTGACTTAACTATAAAAGTGTAATTAAAAAGATTTGGATTTATTTTTTGCTGCTTGATATTTTAAAATTTGCAACATACCTTTTCCTCATCAAAACTTACATAATTTAAATGCAAATGTGACACTTAACTTTAAAATCGCTTAAAACTGACAAATAGAAATATTTTGCATGTTAGAAGATTAAACTTTTGAGAACCAGATTTTTAAAGACAATGATCTAATTTAACCTCTACATGATGCACACTGGTGTGCTGAAAGATCGATTTTTCAAATTTTTGCTTGAAATGCAATTTGGCACATGTACTGTAACTTAGAAAAAATTTAAAACAATCTGATCGCTATCAATGTAGTAAAAATTTTTAAAAATTTTAACTGCATTGCTGGCTTTTTAAATGCGCTTTAAACTACATATTCTCAGTTCTGATTTTTTAACTAAATCACAGAATTAAAGTGTTAAAAATTCAAGATATATTCAAAAACGGACTTCAAGTATTTTTGGTGTGTTCAATATGAATACCTTAATAGAATTAGGGGTGTATATTGTTATGAGAAAAAAATTGTCCAATAGAAAAAAAATTAGCAACCATCATGCTTTTTCTACGTTTTTCCATGAATGCAAACATTTTTTCTTCTCTCGTGAATAAATTCATCATAACAGATTCAATCTAAAATTTTTGATTTTTTAAATGAAATTTGAAGTGGAAAAAACTTTCTATTACATTAACGTTTGTTTTTCAAGTGATAACTTTTTAATGGAATGCCCATAAGATATGTGAAAATCCTTGAATTAAAAAATTTCGTCAAAAGGTGCCAAAGAAAAACGTCTACAAAATAAAATAAAATGAAATAAATAAATAAACATATAAACATTTATTTTGAAAACAATAATAATTTTTGTAGGTAAGTCTTCCAAACGCTGAAGTAAAAAAAAAAAAAAAAAATCAGAGAAAACATTTTCTAGCATATCGAAATCTGAGAATTTGTGATACTGAGAAGATCGAATTTTCATTGCATTCTCGAAGATAGTGCAAAATTCTGCATGAAATGAAGTTCTTCTGTTCTACGCTTCGAGATATCGGAAATCAGATCCCGATTCTAAGTGCATTTTTCCAATTCATAATTCTTGATACATTTTCTCTAAAATACTTTGCAGATAGTATGTATTTTTGGCACAACATGCAATATACAGGGTAACACGCTTTGATTCTTGATCTATTAGGGATAAGTGGGCGATGTAAAATGAAAAAAAAAATTCAAAATAGGTTGGGAGAAAAGACTACACTAGAGAAAAATTCCTCTCTTTTAATTTTCAAAAAGTGTCAATTTTTTATTTGTATACGACCCCCCCCCGTACAAAAAAAAATTCCCAGTTAGTAAAATGTGACCTATACACTAATCAGGTGATATGCAAAATTTGAGAATTATATCCTTAAAAGTGTCAAAGGTATTAAGATCCGCATATGATAACTATAAGCTGAATCAAACCACTTTTCAATGGCTCTCGAAGGGAAAAAGTAACGTCGGATGACCCCATTTTAGGAGTCGTTACGGAAATTATCGCACGGAAAATACTTTAAAAGTACAGAGTTCTATGATAACTATTACCATTTTGAGGACCAAAACTGAATTTAATTTCTTTATTCAGTCCCCAAAAAAAAATAATTCCCAAACAGTAAATTGTTCCTCATACATTAATTAGGTAAAAGTACAAAATGTCAACCTTTCATCATAAAAAGGCTGAGAGGTATGTTTAAAAACGGTTGTTAAGGGGATATACAATAACAATAACTGAAAAGCATTATTCTTTCAATTGCATTGTATTTGAACATTTAAATAATTCACATTCATCGTACTTTGTGTATAGCCCCTTAACCCTTTCCCAATGCTGAAAAAAGGGCAGTCGTTGCCATCGCTCGACTTAACTACCAGCAAGATGGCGGACGATCGAAACGAACATGGCGTGCCACAGACCTAGAGACCCTCTTTTGACGACAGCTGGCTGTGCGGCACAGCCAGCTGCGTCAAAAAAAGTCTCTAGATCTGTGCCCGTTTCGATCGTCCACCATCTTGCTGGTAGTTAAGTCAAGCGATGGCGACGGCTGCCCTTTTTTCAGCATTGGGCAAGCTATCCACATATCCTCGCATTCTTCCATTTTTCAGCAGATGTCAGTGCTGTTAAAAAGAATCGTGACCATTTTTGTAAGGGAAATGGCGTGCTAAAAAGGAAAGGATTGTCGTGGAGCTATGTCACCCGCAACTATTTCTATAGAAATCCAATCTATTCTTCGTGACTGGCAACAGTCAAAACGTCAGAGTTTGGTGTTGCCAGAGCGGGAACACTGCGCGTTAAAGGGTTAAAAGCGATCTTCCTAGTTGGAGAGCCATTGAAAAGTGGTTTAATACAAGATTAGAACACGCAACTACCCTTTACTAGAACATATTTTATAATCTCGGGGCTATTTTACTGTTTGGTACTGATTGGTACTCCGGTGATCCTGCCAGTGATCTGTGGCAGGATCACTGGAGATGTAGGAAGTATATGGCCAAGGAGGGGGATCTGTTCATCCTTTAACGCGCAGTGTTCCCGCTGTGGGAACACCACTCTGACGTTTTGACTGTTGCCAGTCACGAAGAATAGATTGGATTTCTATAAAAATAATTGTGGGTGATATAGCTCCAGTTCCTTTACTTTTTAGTCCTTTACTTTTTCCCTCCAATAGTCCTTTACTTTTTAGCACGTCATTTCCCGTAAAAAAAATGGTCACGATTCTTTTTAACAGCACTGACATCTGCTGAAAAATGGAAGAATGCGAGAACAGCTGGATAGATTGCCCAACGCTGAAAAAAGGGCAGCCGTTGCCATCGCTCGACTTAACTACCACCAAGATGGCGGACGATCGAAACGTTCATGGCGTGCCACAGATCTAGAGACCCCTTTTTTGACGCAGCTGGCTGTGCGCGGGTACAGCCAGCTGTCTTCAAAAAAAGGGTCTCTAGATCTGTGGCACGCGATGAACGTTTCGATCGTCCGCCATCTTGGTGGTAGTTAAGTCGAGCGATGGCAACGGCTGCCCTTTTTTCAGCATTGGGTAAGGGTTGCGCCTCAAAGGTTTAAACAGTAAGAGAAATTCACAGTATACGATAATAAAATCACTCTTAAAGTGAACAGGATTGAGTAATTAGTCTGAAGAATAACGTGACTGTGTTCATGAAATGGTTAAAAGCTGCGGATTTTTAGAAGAAAGATTTATTTTTTTTAAACTTTATTTAGTGTCTGCTTCAAAACAAGGAGACATACTACCTCAATATCTGACATTTTATGTCTGGTTCTCTTTTTACTACACCTCTCAAAAAGTACTAGACTAAAGCCCTTCGAAGTGCAAGAAAATATCCTTTCCTTTGAACTTCCACGAGTGTAAAGTGAAGAATTTTAAGAAACATTTTTCATAAAGCTAAGTCAGTCTCTCATTAGAAAAAGAAAAAATAAAAAAGAAACGCCAATTTTTTGCTAGGTTCCGTTTCAGACATTATTAGGCATTATTTTAGGCATTCCTTTTAGACATGTATACAAAGATTTCTAACAAGTACTTCAAAAGCTTTCATGTTCTAAAGAATGTTTTATTATCTTTGAGGTTACTGGAAAATAACGAAAAGAAGCAAGGCTGCATGTAAAAAATTATATGTTTTTCAATATAAATAATGACACCTTGTACCTCATTTTCTTTCTTATTTATTTTTTTTTTAAGGCGGCATACATTTTTTTTGTCTTGTCTTCCAGGAATGTTTAATTTTCCTTTGAAACGTGCTTCGCGTATCTTTTTATACGCATGTACATGTACGGCGAATTGGAACACCATGAATTTAGAAAAATGCATGCAGATTTTTAAATTGAAATATTGGCATGCATTTATAGCGTCATATCGTATAATTAGCGCTTTGTGTGTTTAAAATGGCCGAAAAACCGAATTTTAGCATGTCTCAGAAATCTAGCCAAGCAGAAATATCAGGTTATCATGATGGCGATATATGAACACACGATTTAATCAAAAATTCGATTCTATGTCTGTTTCAAACCCTCTTACAGCATTATATCGGCTGCTTTATTCCTACATAAATAGTTCAGCCATCTTGGGTGAGGCGGATTCTAAACAGCTACACTGTGTTGGACAGACAACAATGATAAGTCGAAATTAACAATAATACAGTCATCAAGAAAATACATTCTCAATTCATTGTTGATTCAGTTATTGCATGATATAAAGGTAATCCCAATTGTCATTTTTCAACAATCTTTCTTAAGTTCTCTGAAAAAGTAATAGCTGCATCTTAACCTTCCTGTTTTTATCCTTTGAAATAAATTGAATATTTTGCCGGTTTCTCAAAGTATATTGTCTCCACCGATTCAAAATGAATTGTTTTAAATTATTTCTCGCAACTGAAAAGTGGATTAAAAGGTGTCTCAGGTACTTGCTTCTATTTTATTCACAGTATTAACCCTTTCAGGCGCAACCCTTTCCCAATGCTGAAAAAAGGGCATACGTTGCCATCGCTCGACTTAACGACCAGCGAGATGGCGGACGATCGAAACTTTCATCGCGCGCCACAGATCTAGAGACCATTTTGACGACAGTTGGCTGGTAGTTAAGTCGAGCGATGGCAACGGCTGCCCTTTTTTCAGCATTGGGCAATCTATCCAGCTGTTCTCGCATTCTTTCATTTTTCAGCAGATGTCAGTGCTGTTAAAAATAATCGTGACAATTTTTTTACGGGAAATGATGTGCTAAAAAGTAAACGATTATCGCGGAGCTATGTCACCCGCAACTATTTTTATAGAAATCAAATCTATTCTTCGCGACTGGCAACAGTCAAAACGTCAGAGTTCGGTGTTCCCAGAGCGGGAACACTGCGCGTTAAAGGGTTAAATTCGATCTAGGAGCCTATCGCATATATATTTTGCCGTTGCCGGAGCTCCTCCATAAGCACATTTGCTCCTGCATGCAATTTTTCCATCTCTAAAACGAATTAATTGAAAGAACTTTAGGGCCAATGAGAATTTTGTACGGGGGGGGCAAGGGGATTATTTTAAAACCTCTGTAAAATCGACATAAAGTTTTGAGTTTATTGGGCACACTGTAAAACAGGTATGGTCAACCTTTGGGAAGTTGGGGGCCAAATTTTAGGTTATTAGCGAAATCGCGGGAAGTATAAATGGGATTTGTATGGGATTCTGAAAGGTTTACATGCGTTCTATAAAGGAAGTTAAAATGTTCCGCTGACCGGACCAAAAGCAATTGCAGACCACATCAGGCCCGTGGGCCAGGAGTCCACCATATGTGCTGTAAAGTAATAATGAAACTTTTTAAAAAAAAAAAAATTGCAATTTCGCAATGCCTTAAGGATGTTCATTGTTCTCTTTCTTTTCATCTAGTTGCTGTGGCTGTATTGAGTTCGAAGAAAAAGATGAAAAAATGGAAAAGTTCGTGGAAGAGATAGAAGTCATCAATTTGTGAGTATAAGCAAATTTATAATCGTTCATCTTCGAGCACAACTACACGTGACTAGACTCAGCCCGCAAGGGACATATCCGATTAGTGACCTACCTATCCTCTTCTAACAGATTAAGCCGCTAAAACAATATTCACCATTTTGCAAAAAAACACACAACTAAATCTAAACAAATAAAATTAGACTTTACATTTCTTGGAATTCAAAAATTTTGCGATTTCTATCCGTTTCAAGCACCTGAGAATCCGGTACGACCCTCAAAAAAATTTTTGTCATTCTGTCCGTGACGCTTTTATTTTGTTTGTTTGTTTAAGCATCACGTAAAAACGACTGAAGCGAATGATATGAAATTGGGTGTCATGATAGGTGGTCACTCAACTTAAAACATAGGCGTCGGATTTTTAAAAAATCTTGATTAGATTTTCAGATTTTGCGAAAATCGTTTCAAACTGCGTAAAATTGTGTTCACGTAAAAACAACTGAAGCGATTGAAATGAAATTTGGTATCATGATTGGTGGTCACTCAACTTAAACAATAGGCAGCGTACTTTTAAAAAATCTTGATTAGATTTTCAGATTTTGCGAAAATCGTTCCAAACTGCGTAAATTTGTGTTCGCACATCATACTATAACTGCAAAGGTGAAAAAATGGTATTTTGGAAAATGATAGGTGGTCACTCACCTTAAACTATAAGCATCTAGAGAAAAAAAAATCGATCAGATTTTAGGATTTTGCGAAAATCGTTTCAAACTGAGTGAATTTTTGTTCGCGCATTACGTAATAACGACTAAAGCGAATGATATGAAATTTGGTCTCATAATAGGTAGTTGCTCAACATAAAGTACAGGTGTCGAATTTTTCAAAAATTTTTATTAGATTTCGAGATTTTGTGAAAATTCTCTCAAAATGCTGTTATATTTCTTCAAGCATCGCGTAATAACGACTCATACGAAATTTGGTGATAGGATAGGTATTTGCTAATCTTAATTTATAGGCGTTGAGAGAGAATTTTAAAAATATTTTGATTGCATTTTGAGATTTTGTGAGAATCACTTTAAAATGCTGAAATTTTTGTTCCAGCATCACGAAATAAAGACTGCAGGGAATGAAACGAAATTGGATGACATGATAGGCTGTCACTCAACTTAAATTCTAGGCTTCCAATTTTTCAAAAATGTTGATTTGATTTTGAGATTTTGCAAAAATTATTTCAATATGAGTGAATATTCGTTCGCGTATCCCATAATTACGACTAAAGCGAATGAAATGATATTACTTAGTTACTCTCTGACCTGTAATATTTTGGCCCGTCACATGCAGAGATTTTTTTCCTTCTGTACCCATCTTGGCTTCTGGCCACGACTGTGACAATGCTCTAGCTGCTGCACGGCGCATGCGCTCGATGTCTCCCCCGGCCGAATATTCAGGAACGCGAGCTGGTAAACAAGAACCAACACAGGGGAACCCGCAGAGAAACCCGCTGCGTTTTAGCAACGTTGATAAGTGGGGGGTGAAAACGGACTTAAATATCCCTATTCTCTTCGAATACAATTCATACTTAACCCTTTAACGCGCAGTGTTCCCGCTCTGGCAACACCAAACTCTGGCGTTTGGACTGTTGCCAGTCACGAAGAATAGATTGGATTTCTGTAAATATAGTTGCGGGTGACATAGCTCCACGAGAATGCTTTACTTTTTAGCACGTCACCTCCCGTAAAAAAAAAATGGTCGCGGTTATTTTTAACAGCACTGACATCGGCTGAAAAATGGAAGAATACGAGAAGAGCTGGATAGATTGCCCAATGCTGAAAAAAGGGCAGCCGTTGCCATCGCTCGACTTAACGACCAGCAAGATGGCGGACGATCGAAACGTTCATCGCGTGCCACAGATCTAGAGACCCTTTTTTGACGACAGCTGGCTGTGCGCGGCTCTAGCCAGCTGTCGTCGAAAAAGGGTCTCTAGATCTGTGGCACGCGATGAACGTTTCGATCGTCTGTCATCTTGCTGGTAGTTAAGTCAACCAGCTGTCGTCAAAAAAGGGTCTGTAGATCTGTGTCACGCGATGAACGTTTCGCTGTTGTCGCATTCTTCCATTTTACAGCAGATGTCAGTGCTGTTAAAAAGAATCGTGACCATTTTTTTTTAAGGAAAATGACGTGCTGAAAAGTAAAGGATTCTCGTAGAGCTATGTCACCCGCAACTATTTTTATAGAAATCAAATCTGTTCTTCGCGACTGGCAACAGTCAGCCGATCGTCCGCCATCTTGCTGGTAGTTAAGTCGAGCGATGGCAACGGCTGCCCTTTTTTCAGCATTGGGAAAGGGTGTCGTCTCAAAGGGTTAAGTGATTTTGAATCGATTCCGTATCTTAGAATCGGCATAATGGATCTTTCACGTTTCTATTTCTAGGTACGTTGAAAATGCCTTTTCTTGCCTGGAGGAAATAGAATGTGCTCTAAAGGAAAAATCCAAGTCGTCTCCAATGAAATATTGGACGCCTTGTTTGAATGCTTCCGTGACCTATAGAAATCAGTAACGAAAAAACTGGAAAAAGACTTTAAGGCCAGGCGTTAAACTCCGTGAATTGTTGTTTTCAGAAAATGACATCTATTATGAAAACTATGGGCTGGACGACGAACACTTAGATGCAATTAATGAATTCGCACGGTATGCCCATATCGCCACGGAAAAAATATTCGGCATAAAGAAGGAACTTTCAAATTGTAAGTACGAACATTCCGATGTTACAGTGATGCTTTCATTTTGCTCTCACTTCCCACTTTGATCCGATAAGTTCCACCGTTCTCTGTCCTCTTACGCGCTTACACTAGTATACGTTCCTCTCTCAAAGGGTTAACCCTTTAACGCGCAGTGTTCCCGCTCTGGGAACACCAAACTCTGACGTTTTGACTGTTGCCAGTCACGAAGAATAGATTGGATTTCTATAAAAATAGTTGCGGATGACGTAGCTCTAAGAATCCTTTACGTTTTAGCAAGTCCTTTCCCGTCAAAAAATGGTCACTATTATTTTTAACAGCACTGACATCTGCTGAAAAATGGAAGAATGAGAGAACTGCTGGATAGATTGCCCAATGCTGAAGAAAGGGCAGCCGTTGCCATCGCTCGACTTAACTACCAGCAAGATGGCGGACGATCGAAACGTGCATCGCGTGCCACAGATCGAGAGACCCTTTTTTGACGACAGCTGGCTGTGCGGCACAGCCAGCTGTTTCGAAGAACGTTTCGATCGTCTGCTGTCTTGCTGGTAGTTAAGTCGAGCGATGGCAACGGCTGTCCTTTTTTCAGCATTGAGAAAGGGTTGCGCCTCAAAGGGTTAACTTTTCCCGTGGAATGTTATTTTGATGATTCCAGTGTTCCTGTACGCACATTTGGGTCTGTAACTTATAGGAGGCTGGTTTATCGAAGTTACAGAGAGTCAGTACTGGCAACTCTCTGCATCGATCACATCACACACGATTAGTGCAGCTTATTACTGACTTATTATTTGTGGTTCGTTACATAATTCAATGTTTTCATTCTCTTTTCAGATTTGGATGTCATTCGCAGCATGAAGTACTTTGTAGAACTGTTTGGTCTGTTTTAAAGGAATCAACATGACACAAAGAATATTTGGCACAACTCCAAATTTTACTCTACTTAAAAAAAAAAAAAAAAAGTCTTCTGCATAAAATTCACAATAAGATATTTTATGCAAATTTAAATACAGACTTTGAATTCTGTTTACTTCAATAAAAACCTACATTTTCATTATCTGATTTCGTTTTCTTTTTCCCTTCTCCACGCTTTTCATGCTACACGTATTAAACCTTTGAGGCGCAACCCTTTCCCAATGCTGAAAAAAGGGCAGCCGTTGCCATCGCTCGACTTAACTACCAGCAAGATAGCAGACGATCGAAACGTTCATCGCGGGCCACAGATTGAGAGACCCTTTTTTGACGACAGCTGGCTGTGCGGCACAGCTAGCTGTCACCAAAAAAGGGTCTCTAGATCTGTGGCACGCGATGAACGTTTCGATCGTCCGCCATCTTGCTGGTAGTTAAATCGAGTGATGGCAACGGCTGCCCTTTTTTCAGCATTGGACAATCTATCCAGCTGTTCTCGCTTTCTTCCATTTTCAGCCGAGAAATATTTTGACCACTCCCTATGGGCAAGTGGTCAAAATATTTTGTACCACTTGCCCATAGAACACAAGCCCACTATCAATGTAACTAGTTATAAATACTGACTTTTCAATGACGTTGTAAAGGGGTTTAACCCTTTGAGGCGCAAACCTTTCCCAATGCTGAAAAATGGGCAGCCGTTGCCATCGCTCGACTTAACTACCGACTTATCTACGCTTTTCTGACGCAGCTGGCTGTGCCGGGCACCGCCAGCTGCACCTTTTTTTCAGCATCGGGCAATCTATCCAGCTGTTCTCGCATTCTTCCATTTTCAGCCGATGTCAGTGCTGTTAAAAATAATCGTGACAATTTATTTACGGGAAATGACGTGCTACAATGGAAAGGATTCTCGTGGAGCTCTGTCACCCGCAACTATTTTTATAGAAATCAAATTTATTCATCGTGGCTGGCAACAGTCAAAACGTCCGAGTTCGGCGTTCCCAGAGCGGGAACACTGAGCATTAAAGGGTTAAATAATGAAACCCTTAGGTCAGTGTGTTTCAGTAGTGTAGTCGAGGAGGGACGCTGGGGAAGGGCGTCCCTTACTTTTTTATCTGAGTTGATGGATCCCCACCCTCACTCCCACTTCTTATTTTCAAGGGGGACGCTGAAACATCTTTTTAAAGTGCTAAAATTTCAGTTTGTAACTCTGCGATAAAAAAGGCAGCCGAAAGGAACCTTTTGGACTACCTCAGTAGATTTTAGAGACTTAATCTCGTTGTAAATGCTAAATAAAGTAAACATGTTCGTAGAAATTGAATACACATGCCATGTTGTCATTTAAAAAAATTATTTTTACTTTCCGAACATGTACCATGTAAGGAAAGTATTGTAATCATGAAAAAATTCGAATTCGAGATTTCGGTGTATTTACATGTTTTGAGGTCTTCTGAATTCATTTATGCTATTTTTACGAGATGTATGTATGTGTGTGTGTGTGTGTGTGTGTGTGTGTGTGTGTGTGTGTGTGTGTGTGTTTGTGTGTATGTGAGTGAACACGATAGCTCCTGAACGGGGCATTCGATTGAGCTCAAATTGGGTATATATGTTATAAACCACCGTCGCAAGACCGGTATTGATTTTGGTGTGTATAGGACTTATAGTTTTTCTACAGGGCTACGACAAAAATTTCTTTTACATTATGGCCTATGGGGGAAAATTCTGGAAAATGCGCTAGCGTTTAAACGGTGCATTCGATTGAGCTTCAATTTGGTATATATATTTGAATTATTCATCGATTAAAATTTATTTAAATGCTTGGTAATGATCTTAATCGCAAGTGTTCGGAAAGTGGAGTGGAGTCACTCCAGATTTTTTTTAAAGGCATTGTTAATCAAAATTACATTGCTTTGCTATGAGAACTTAATTAATTACTCTAAAGTAATAATAAGCAATTAAAAGGTAATTAAAATAAATAAGTAATTAGTTTTATTTACTTTTTAACAGTAATTAGAATTAACTAACTGCATACATTCATACTGCAAAATTAAGTTAGATTCCTCAAAAAATGAGCTCTCCCCCATTTACTACATCGATCAACATAATTTTTTTTTTTTTTGGGGGGGGGGGAGTTCTGTTCTCATGCTTGAATTCTCATTCTAGACATTGAAAAACACTTAAATTTTCATTTTTAGTTCTTAAAGTTGGCTTTTGCCTGATTTACTTCGATAAGTATATTTTCATTTATTTCATAAATGAAAGATGGCAGCACTTTGATTAACCCGAAAGTAAACTGTATAATTATTTGTAACTCTGTAGTATTGCTTGTAGTATTATTTGTAATATTATTTGTATTATTATTATTTGTTTGTATTATTATTTGCTCATACGAACATAAAAGAAATACGAAAAATATTCACTTTTAGACATTAATTTCTTATTATTTTATATTTAAATGTTATTGTTTATCACAAATCTTGAATAAAAAAGACTTTTATATCCAGCAAAAACTTTTCTTATATTAATTTAGAGTGGAATTTTAAAAAAACATATATATATAAAAATCAGGGACTCTTGCCAGAAAATTGAAAAATTGCTTTAATCTCTACAAAAGCAAACTTTCATTAAAAAAACAAATTTTTCGTGTAAAAAAAAATCGTGTTGACCGGTGTTACTTTCCGAACATGTACCACATGTAAGGAAAGTAGTGTAATCATGAAAAAATTCGACTTGGTGTATTTCGAGATTTTGGCGTATTGACACGCTTTGAGGTCTTCTGAATTCATTTATGCTATTTTTACGAGATGTATGTGTGTGTGTGTTTGTGTGTATGGGAGTGAACACTTTAGCTCCTAAACGGGACATTCAATTGAGCTCAAATTGGGTATATATGTTATAAACCACCGTCGCAAGACCGGTCTTGAGTCTCGTGTGTATAGGGCTTATATTTTTTCTACAGGGCTACGACAAAGATTTCTTTTACATAATGGCCTATGAGGGGAAATTCTTGGAAGTGGGCTAGCTTATAAACGGTACATTCGATTGAGCTCAAATTGGGTATATATGTTATAAGCAACCATCGTAAGACCTGTATTGATTTTCATGTGCATAGGGCTTATAGTTTTTTTACAGATGTGTGTGTGTGTGTGTGTGTGTGTGTGCGTGTGTGTTTGTGTGTATGTGAGTGAACACTTTAGCTCCTAAACAGGACATTCAATTGGGTATATCGCATCAATTGCATAGGGCTTATAGTTTTTCTACAGGGCTACGACAAAAACTTCTTTTACTTTATGGCATATGGGGAGAAATTCTTGAAAGTGAGCTAGCGTTTAAACGGTGCATTCGATTGAGCTTCAATTTGGTATATATGTTTGCATTATTCATCAATTAAAATTTATTTAAATCCTGGTATTGATCTTAATTGTAAGTGTTCGGAAAGTCGAGTGGAGTCACTCCAGATTTTTTTCGTAGGACTACACCACAGCTGCTTTGGGGGCATTCTGTATTATCTTCTAACATTATCTTCTTCGAATGTTGCAAAAAGTGATTATTTTGCTCATTAGTAATAACTCAGCAGGAATTATAACTGGATTTAATTCTATTTTACAAATACATACCGTGTTGCGTTCTTTTTTTTTTATTAATAAAGCAAAATTAACTTTTGCGATCAAACGCGTCTAATCAGGCTGTTAATTCTGAACTACGGTATACTGTTCTCTCAGGTGGTAATATACGACATTACCTGGTTACGTGCCGTCAGACGTTCTTCTCCGATCTCATTAACGGAAGCAGCAATTAACGTGCAATTGCGTGTGCTGGGAAGCAATCTAATCGTTCGAGTGCATCATAATTTGAGACAGGTAGTGTCATAATGATATAAAATTCCAGCACAGGTCGACCTCGAAAGCAGTAGCTGATAGAGATATAACGTGTCCCCGTGTATTTGTCTAATTACTGCAGTTGAAGTTTCTTTAATGTGCTCCGTGAGGCAATGGAATTGCTATACACACGCGGATATACAAGATGTCCTTCAATAATTGCGACAAAATTTACGGGGAGGTCTAGTGATGTCCCATTCGAGTGATTTTCGAAATGGATTAATCGATTTCGAATAGTATCAAAAATCGATTAATCGAATTGCGAATGTTCGCGATTTCACTATTCGTATTCGCGATTTCGCTATTCGAATAGTATTCGGGATTAATCGTTTCCTTATTCGAATCGTATTTGCAATTGACCGTTTCACTATTCGAATTGTATTCGCGAGTAATCGTTTTATTCGAATTGTATGTGCGATAAATCGTTTCACATTCAGGTGTTTGAATGCCGTGTACTATTCGTTAATCGTTTCACTCCTCGAATTGTATTCGTCATTAATTGTTTCACTATTAGAATAGTATTCGCTATTTCACTATTCGAATAGTATTCGCGATTTCACTATTCGAATAGTATTCGCGATTAATCGTTTCACTATTCGAATTGTATTTGCGATTAATCGTTTCACATTTCAAGTGTTCGAATCCGAGATTCGAATGATTTTTTAAAATCGATTGTCTCGAATGGATTTGATAATCGCTTAATTCGAATGGTTACATTCAATTTTCCCATCCCAAGGTAGAGCACATAATGAGGGAATCAGAATCACATAGCGATGTGAGGTCAAGAATGCCGTTTTCTTTTATTTGTTGGTTATCACTTCGAGAAAAGTAGTTAAAGTGTTCGTCAATTTAACCTCTTGCGGACCAGGTCAATTTATCTGTAAAGGGACCGTAATACCAAATTATTAAGTTCTGTTTTACTCAATGACTACTAATGCCATCTAGCGAGTGAAAATGAAGGCGCGAAGAAATGCGAAAAGTGTAGAAAACGCGGCTTTGAATACCAGACAACAATTATACACTGAATACCGTGAACGTACGCAGGTACGTCCAGTAAATATTCATGTCCATAAAGTATTTATCTGCGACGTTATAGAAAACGTTCGCGCGTTAGTCCCTGGTGCGCGAGCTGTTAACGAAGTTTCAAAGCACGTATTTTTCGCGAGAGATAACACTAGTTTTTGACGAACAACAGTCAGAAAATTCGCACTGTTATTCCTGTGCTTGTTTCAAAATGATTACATTAACAGCTACATGATGACCTCGTTTCCAACCCCATATTGCTATAAGATTCCGAATTCTTATTATGTGCTTTACCTCCCGTTAAGGATTCTCTTAATAATTACGATTTTTGATCCCCCCCCCCCAACCCCTCTGCAAAAAGAAAAAAAAAATTATAAAAGTTATTCATGGGTGAAACTTCATGCAGAAAAGTAGAGCTCGGCTTAAGTGCAGTTCAGAGCCACTTTGTGTTTATAGAAAGTCTTCGGATGGGATGGTGTTTGTTTTGTTGTAATCGTAAGTCTGATCGAAGCACTGACGGATATTCAGAAGACAAAGCCCTTTGTGGAGGCAATTGATACGCGAAGGATTCTATTTATACGTGCAGGGGCTCTACCACCATAGTATCGGAAAGCTTTCGCTAGCGAATATATCGAGCCTTCTCTTCTCGTGACGACCCGATTCGAGAAATATCCGATATGCCCTACCACGATCCTATCGTGATTGTTTCACTGTCGTATTGACTATCGGAAATAATGATGTTTTTTCCCGACACGTTGGATGAAGTCGAAAACCTGCATTCCGGTACCGGAGAGTACAAGATGGATGGGTTTTTATTGTGTGGATAGTGGAGTGTGAATTACTTGCACAAAAGGACCCCTCTCCCTAGCACGGTGGGTCTGTCAAAAACGGGCTTCCACTCTTGATGGATGTCTCCAGAGTCTTCGAAATTTCTGAAGACAATGCCTTCGAAACGTTTAACGAAAAAGGGGAGAAAGCCGAGTGTTTTGATTGGTGGATCGCTCTGAGTGTCGGATAGACCTCTAGCAAGCACAAAAATACTCGCTTGTTTTATTCGACACTCATCGTGCTAGCATCAAAAGGAGAGTCGCGGCTATTTATCCGAAGTATTTGACTATCCGAGAGTGAGAAATATCCGTCAAGGATATTCTACGATACCATGGTGCTAGAGCCCTAGGCGAGAGTAATTTTAAAAGCGTGTTAACCCATTTACGCCTAGTGTCTCTTTCATGGGGCCGGCATTTTCGCTATCAGTAGAATACGTCATTTAATTTTCCTAGCCTTTATTCACGAGTATTGAACCTCAACTCCACAAAATATTTTCTGACCCGGTATAATGTTAACATTTCAATTTTAAAGCATAATGATTTTAAAAGAAATCATCCCTTGTGCTATCAGAAAGGTTGATATCAGAAATTTGTCTAGTATTGCTCGTATTAGCAAAAAATCGAAGAAAGTCGCAAAAATATCTGGGCACAAATGGGATCAATAATAAAACTGATGAATGCATATCAGTTGTTCCATTATTTTGGCCGCCCATGTACGGTTTACTCCTTATTACTGAACCGACCCTGGGAGAGCGAATGTCAAAGCTTCGAATTCTTGAACAACCAGTGCCTCACCAAGGCACAGTGGTTATGTCACTGGAAATGGTTGACGGGGTAAAGTGTGAAGGTCCCAGTTTCGGGTCCCATCGCGCGTCTGTCGACCTAAGCGTTCGGAGTTTTCCGTGGTTTTCACCGAAACTTACTAGTCCCGTTTACATGAGAAAATGGAAAATCCCGGATAAAAACAGAGTGTAGGGTAAAACAAGCAATGCAGCATGGTAAAGCGAGGTCATCCCTGCATTCACCCTTCACTGGACTAGGAGTCTTTCTACCCCGCATTTTTTCTCTACGTAGGGGAAGCGGGGCAGAAAGCAGCGGAAGTTCCGCATTTTCGCCCATGTAAACGGGCCTACCGTAAATACGTAAAAAAAAAAAAAATAGAAAGCTATTATTGAACCACTAAAAATTAATAAATAAAAGTCAGTGTACTTCTGAAGTAATTTAAACTAGAACCAATGTGTATCTTGGCTATAAAAATTCAAAAAGAAAGGATTAAATATAGAAGCTACGAAAAAAAAAAACTAAATATTTTTAGGAAAAAAGAAGAAAAGAAAGAGAAAGGAAAAAAAAAAGTATAGTAATTTTTTTTAGTTTAAAAGCAAAAATTAGGTTCCACCGAGATTTGAACTGGGATCGCAGGATTCAGAGTCCTGAGTGCTAACCATTACACCATGGAACCCACCTTCCCATGCCGGGAATCGAACCCGGGTGAAAGCCAGGAATCCTAACCACTAGACCACATGGGACTTGCATGCGGAGTAGTCCCAAGTAAGTTTAACGAAAATAGAAACGCGCGCAATCGCTTTTTCACCGTTTCCAAGGAAGATAAGTTTGTTTTGCTGGTGAAAATGGTAGACGGCCGAAGTGTTAAGGTTTCGGGTTCGGGTCCCATCGCGCTTCCGTCGACCAACCCGTTCGGAGTTTTCCGAAACTTACCGTAAATACGTGTTAGGATAGGACCCCTTAGAAAGATCCCCCACGGAGTGTTGTCCTTCTGACGAGAATTTATAAGCGGACTTCGAAACAAGCATACATATCCGATATACATGTTCACAACAGCAACAACTTGAACCGGTTTCAAGAAGAAAAAATATTAGTATACAGGGTGATCCAAAAGTCTGTCAACATCTGAAAAGTCAAATATAATCCTTAGAATAACGTAAGCAGAGACAGAGGCGTCACTTAGGGAGGGGACAGGTGGGGAGTATCCCCTGCCAAAAATATATCCTAGTTTGCAAAATCCCATTCTTCACTTGGAAAAATTATGTTTCAGTTGGAGGAAAAAAATGTATTTTGGACTCGAACTTAAGAATCTTATTGTTTTTATATATTTTTTTTTACTATCATTTTCTTCTCTTTCGGATCGAAACAAGCAGGAGGTTTTAGGATCATAAAAAGAACTAGATGTTACAACCCATGCGAAATTTCAACATAATTTGTCTAATTGTTTTTGAGCTATGGGAGTTACGTATTTGTTTTTGGCCACCAATTTGGCAGTTGCATATTTCAACAAAACTTGCAACACTGGTGACATTTTTGATCACGTCCCAAATAATAACAGTTCACATACTTTTAATGTATTGAAGGTGTTCATTATTTTTAATGTAATGAAGGTGTCCATAGACCTTACTGTCTTTAGGATGACCCTGTAATAAACTATCCAGTGTATTGCAATCGAAAAAGAAGATACACAATTAGATATTGCAATAATCTAAATGCAAAATGTCAACATTGTGCGGATAAGTTATGCGAGTTACGTTTATACGTACGTACTGACGTCATCGCAAACACAATCAAAATGGATTTGTGGTCGGAAATATAAATCGTACATGCATGAATACGTATGTACATTGCCTTATGTTCATCAATACATACTTTGAAATGTTGCGCAGTAACTTAACAAAATTAATTTTAAAAATGGGCAAAATAATCTCTTTGTTTGGCAAAATCTGAATACTGAATTTTTTTTGCAATCACACGATTCTTTACTCGATTCGCTCTGTCATTCTGTACGTGACGCTTTTTTTGTTCAAGCATCACGTAAAAACGACTGAAGCGAATGATATGAAATTGGGTGTCATGATAGGTGGTCACTCAACTTAAAACATAGGCGTCGAATTTTTAAGGAATTTTGATTGGATTTTGAGATTTTGCGAAAATCCTTTCAAACTGCGTAAATTCGTGTACGATCATCACGTAAAAACGACTGAAGTTATTGAAAGGAAATTTGGTATCATGATTGGTGGTCACTCAACTTAAAACATAGGCGTCAAATTTTAAAAAAATCTCGATCAACTGAGATTTTGCGAAAATCGTTTCAAACTGCGTAAATTTATGTTCGCACTTCACGTAATAACTGCAAAGGGGAAAAAATGATATTTGGTGAAATGATAGGTGGTCAATCACATTAAACTATAAGCATCTACTTAAAAAATAATCCATCAGATTTCGAGATTTTGCGAAAATCGTTTAAAACTGAGTGAATATTTGTTCACGCATTACGTAATAACGACTAAAGTGAATGATATGAATGCTCAACATAAACTATAGGTGTCCAATTTTTTAAACACTTTTATTAGATTTTGAGATTTTGTGAAAATTCTCTCAAAATACGTTTAGATTTCTTCAAGCATCACGTAATAACGACTAATACGAATGATACGAAATTTGGTGATAGGATAGGTCGTTGCTAATCTTAATTTATAGGCGTTGAATTTTTAAAATATTTTGATTACATTTTGAGATTTTGTGAGAATCGTTTTAAAATGCTGAAATTTTGTTCCAGCATCACGAAATAAAGACTGCAGGGAATGAAACGAAATTGGGTGACATGATAGGTTGTCACTCAACTTAAATTCTAGGCTTCCAATTTCTCAAAAATATTGATTAGATTTGGAGATTTTGCGAAAATTATTTCAATATGCGTAAATATTCGTTTGCGCATCCCATAATTACGACTAAAGCGAATGAAATGATATTATTTAGTTACTCTTTAACCTGCAACATTTTAACAATACATAAAAATTATAACTTCGCCTTCTTTACTTTGGCAACATACTACATCCATTCTGTGTACTCCTGCAATGCTGACGAAAGTTCTTGCATTTTGGAAATTTGCATTCAGTACTAACCCGTCAACGACAGGTACTTCAGCTAGTAATCTCTAGTTACAGTCATGAAGAGAACGCAGAATTTTTCTACGGAATGACGAAGGTCATCATATTTCTGTTTTCATTTTTTATCTTAAAATTGTTTTATCTGCTCTCTTTCATTGTTTTAATTGTCCCTTACTAGATACCTTGCTCCCCCACTGGTTCCCGATTCGATTCAAAACACAATGCAGGAAAGCAATGGCGCACGCAAAAGCTATGGATCCAGGGAGTCTGGACTCCCCCAAAAAGAGTTAACTTTGGTTCAATAAATCATCATGTTATCTTTGACAGTTTGATACGCTCTGACTTTACCAAATATAATTGCATGTTTTTCAGTTATTGTTTTTATTTATTTATCGTAACTGCTAAACATAAACAAATAAAAACATAATTGAAAAACGTGCAATTACATATTGAATCGCGGAAGAATCTGTCAAAATTATCACGATAAAAAATTATGCTCCACAATTTTTCAGGTGGTTGTCATCACTGATCCTTGACTGTCGGCTGTTCCCGTGCAAATTAAAATAGATAGCCTTTTTCTTATAAACCTTATGCTTTAAATTTTTCGTTTTCGACGCCCTTAAATTTGGCTGCACAATTTTGTCCCCGATAGGCTCTGATGTCACATTTTAGTGCTGGATCCCCTCCAAGGCGAAATCCCTTGTACGCCACTGCAGGGAAGTAATAGGAGTCTAAAAAAGAAATCTTAAACATGACTCCCCCCCCTTGAATATGTCACTGCCCCAACTTCTTGCAAAGTGGAAGTAACTTTTTTTCCCCCCTTTATGAAGACGCTGAAAGAGTTATATATAATGAAAAGAAATGATAGAAAAGGTGATTTGAAACATGCAACTTTGATTGAGGCTAGGTGGAAATTTTGCAAATTTTGAGTGGGCATATTTCATAGTTATCAATCATGATGCCCTCGCTACGCCTCTGGGTAGAGAGATACGAAGCTTAACCCTTTAACGCGCAGTATTCCCGCTCTGGGAACACCAAAATCTGACGTTTCGACTGTTGCCAGTCACGAAGAATAGATTGGATTTCTATAAAAACAGTTGCGCGTGACATAGCTCCAGGAGAATCCTTTACTTTTTAGCACGTCATTTCCCGTAAACAAAATTGTCACGATTATTTTTAACAGCACTGGCATCTGCTTAAAAAAGGAAGAATGTGAGAACAGCCGGATAGATTGCCCAATACTGAAGAAAGGGCAGCCTTTGGCATCGCTCGACTTAACTACCAGCAAGATGGCGGACGAACGAAACGTGCATCGCTTGCCACAGATCTAGAGACCCTTTTTTGACGACAACTGGCTGTGCCGCACAGCCAGCTGACGGTCAAAAAAGGGTCTCTAGATCTGTGGCACGCGATGCACATTTCGATCGTCCGCCATTTTGCTGGTCGTTAAGTCGAGCGATGGCAACGGCTGCCCTTTTTTCAGCATTGGGAAAGGGTTGCGCCTCAAACGGTTAAAATGTTATGGGCGTTTAATGCAACCAAAAATAAGCAGAAAAACTGGTGAACCAATGGCGCTGGGCAACAAAACTCTAGTTTCGCCGCATGATAATCTTGTATAAAAGTGTTATAAAAAAAAAAACTCCTGAAATTCTATCTAAAAATTATGTCTAATGCTAATTATTATTTTTCTTATCATATAAAGCGCCATCTATTGGTCATTTTTTGCGCTTTTTCTCTTTTCGGTTGCAATAAAACGCCGTGTCACTCCAAGCATGTGTGTTAATTTTTACATCTTTACTTGTATTATTCCGCGAATTATTGACTATTCAAAATGTTAACGGACTTCTGGGTCAGTTTGTAATCGGTCATTAACAACTTCAAATCATTTCTGTAAACTCTTCCTCCATAAATTCAAATCTAAATAGCATGTGGCAGTGAAAACTGTAAATTGCACACTGCACTGACACGTCGAAAGCACTGTTACTGGATTTGCGGAGAATTATTGTATAATTGGATACGCGTGACAGAGACACCCTTGGATTATGTCTCATGAACGGTAGCATCAACTGACTTGCTGTTACGTACTTCACATCTTGATCATTTAAGTGCGTTATAATTGGAAATAAGCTCAGTGCAAGTATCATTCGGATTTCGAGATCGCTGGATATTAAAATCCAATCAGATCTGACGCAGAATGTATCATATATAATATGCATCGTTATAGGGTCTCTTGCCGTAAAATCTTTATAAAACTTCCCTAAATAGACACTCCTTGTCAGCGGACTCTCCAGTTAACGGACACTTAAATTACGCAGTCCCTTGATACAGGATTATAATGTATTTCAATCCTCTTTAGCGGACAGTATTTTATTGTTTCAGTCTTAGAATTCTGGATGTACTTAACTTGGTTTTAAAGACTGAAACATTAAAAGCCTGTCCCCTAAAGAGGAGTGAAATACCAGGGGCGTAGCCAAGGGGGGGGTTAGGAGGGGTCATAACCCCTCCCATGTGGAATTTTTTGCCATACAAAATGTATATTCTACACTACATTGTCACACCCACGTATGCATATATATGAGGAGTTGTAGTAGTCGTAACCCCCCCCCATGAAAAATGTCTGGCTACGCCCCTGACATTAACACTAGATTTACCAGACCAGTCATTTTGACTGGTCGTGCAATTTCAATTCAAAATTCCTGCCTTTTGCTGTAGAAATTGTGATTGAAAAACTGTAAACAATTAAGTGTTTTGTTATTTGACCATGTCTATTGATTCATTTATCTATTACAGTTAATATTGCTCAACATTTTTTGTCATTTTTTAAGAGTGAATAAAGACTGGAAGTCACAATAAGCATTTTTCTTATACACCAGTCATTTTGACTGGTTTTGGTAGAAATATAGGTATATATAAATAGATGGTAAATTTAGTGTTAAAGGCCTTACCGCTTAAACCCAAAGAGCTAGAAAAACAATACATTGCGGAGCGATTCGTTTCCATGGAAACCTACCGGTATTTCCGCAAAAGTGCTCTTTAAGTAGTCTTTTTTCTGAGAATTCCCCTCCTCGCTTATTGTTATATTTCGCTCCGTTCTTATGATCGTAAAACGCTCCTAAAGAAGAAGCGCACTTTTGAAAACTGGGCCAAAAATCGCTCAGACAAATCGTATTTCGCTTGCTTTGTTTAAGCGTGTATATCAAGGGATTGGAGTACTTAAGAACTCCCTTAACGTGGAGTGTCCGCTAACGAGGAGTGTCTGTTAAGGGAGGTTTTACTGCACATAAATCACTTCCTCAATTCGTGTGTCCTTGGCATTTTAAACTAACACGGATACTTTAATAGGGATGCTTTCGGTAAACACGTCATTCACGACAAATATTATATCTCAGCACGAATATATTCTTTATTCTAATAAAGTCTTTCGAATATTCTCGCAATTCAGTAGGGACTACCGCGTCGTTATATGTAAATATCAGATGGAATATGAGCTTGTCGTGTTCTATTAGTCAGGAGCAGCTGAAACGCTGATGAACCTTATTTCCCAATTCTCGCAACTCCTTATTTCCCAGTATCAATACTAAGGTGTATAATAGGATGGTTCACATTATCTTTTGTACATTAGACAAAGCCTTCAAGCAGAGAAAGAAAAGTACCGTATTGATCTACGATTCGTTAATTCACGCTAACGCATAAAAAGAATTTCTTAGATGCCGGATTTCAGAAAAAAAAAAAAAAAAAAAGAATGAGTCCAATAAAAGGAAAATAATACGTGAAATTTTCGGTTTTCAGTTTTAGCAGACGGTATTGTGAACTTGCTGAGTGATTAACCCTTTGAGGCGCAACCCTTTTCCAATGCTGAAAAAAAAAGGCAGCCGTTGCCATCGCTCGACTTAACTACCAGCAAGATGGCGGACGATCGAAACGTTCATCAAGTGCCTTTTTTTTTAGGCAGCTGGCTGTGCCGGCACAGACAGCTGCCTCAAAAAAGGGTCTCTAGATTTGTGGCACGCGATGAACGTTTCGATCGTCCGCCATCTTGCTGGTAGTTAAGTCGAGCGATGGCAACGGCTGCCCTTTTTTCAGCATTGGGCAATCCAATCCAGCTGTTCTCGCATTCTTCCATTTTTTCAGCAGATGTCTGTGCTGTTCAAAATAATCGTGACCATTTTTTTATGGGAAATGACGTGCTTAAAAAGTAAAAGATTCTCGTAAAGTTAGGTCACCCGCAACTATTTTTATTGAAATCAAATCTATTCTTCGTGACTGGCAACAGTCAGAACGTCAGAGTTTGGTGTTCCCAGAGCGGGAACACTGCGCGTTAAAGGGTTAACCATTTTCGAGGCTTTTCTTACGCAGTACAAATACAGCAGATTTAAGATGCAAATTTGCGAATCTTCCTGCCAGTGGCAAAATTTTTATATCGCAGCCTGTTCCATAATTGCGTTTCTATGGTATTTTTTAACCCATTTGTGCCTGGATATTTTTGCGACTTTCTTCGATTTTTACTGACAACAGAAATAATAGATATATTTCTGATGTCAACTTCTTGAACAAGGGGTGATTTCTTTTAAAATCATTATGCATAAAAATCGAAATATCAACATCCTACTTGGTCATGCTAACCATTTTTTTGAGTTGAGGCTCAATACTGATGAATAAAGGCTAGGAAAAATAAATAACGTTTTCGACTAATAGCGAAAATCCCGTCCCAAAAAAGGGACACTAGGCATAAATGGGTTAAACTCATGAAAAAAACTACGCCAATATAATATCAATCTGTTTTATTCAACATACTCCTTGTAAACAGATTTTTAAAAATGATTCATGGGAGAAATAAATTAATTATTATTATTATTAGTTGTCTGCCATTGGTCGAAATTCGGTCATAAAGCATTAAAATTTTTTATTTGATCGTGAATAAAGTTCTTCCGTCAAAGAGTATGTCTCAAAATTCCATATACAGTAGAACCTACTAAAGTGACCACCTTGGCTAAGAGACCATCGATCTGTAGTGACCAGCTTTGTACTTTTCACTTTACAAGCTCCATACTTTTCTGTGAAGACGGTGTTTTTGTCTTCACAGTCTACAGCGAGTGGGTTATAAGTGTCATATCCATCTACTGATTTTGGATTTCACCAACGCCCCCTAGAGAGGTGGAAAGCCTCGGTGCTTACTTGTGACGTCACACCGAGTAGGTAAAGCGGGAGAGAGGAGAAACCCAATGGAAACGCTTTGCTTTACCTACTCGGTGTGACGTCACAAGTAAGCGCCGCGGCTTTCCTCTCGAGGGGGCGTTGTTTTCACACGCTCCAGTACGATTTCACATATCCAGTTTGCCTTTTGAACAATTTAGGCTAATCTAAAAAGTCTAGTGGTCCACTCCGAAAATTCAGCCTGCAGCCATCCTCGACTAAAGACTCATTATGTTCGGAGTTATAAACTCTTAACCGTCGAATGATTGAACTCTACCTGCTGAGGCGTACCACTTATCATGTATAAAAACTTGCTGCCTCAATAAATTTGCACTTTTATCAAATGTCCTTCTTCTATCAATTGTCCTTGAGATTTATTTACTGTCCTCGCAAATGCGGTGATATTTGGAAATTGAGTTTTTTGAAAGGATATGGTAAAATAATACCAGAATATTTTATAAGTGGAATTAAAATTCTTTTATTGCCTGTGGTTCCAGCTCAAACTTCGCAATTAGTAGAATTACGATAGATAAACTTGATGCGCATGCTTGTTTCATTGAATAATGCTTCCTTTGTATTGAAGTTTCTGATTAGTATAACCATACAACTAACTTTCAATACTAACTTATATGATGGTGGCAAACTATGGTATTTTTCGGTTAGCCAGACACACATTCCGCCAACTGCTTTTTTCTGGGAAATGTTTAAAGACTACTTCTGAAACACTGTCGTTCCCCAAAACAAAGCTAGAAATTTTAATCCGCATACATAATAATATTTATGTACAGATTCAATATATACAAGAATATCGATACACTAAAAATGAATTTGTATGCTAATGGGTTAAATAATGTGGTATTGGGAAAAATGTGTGGAATTAAATTAAAATACGAAATTAAATTAAACCTCCAAAATGTGGAAAGGGATAAATAACTATGTACTGGAAATGGTTTTAGGTATGTAAGCATTTGGCGCAGATCACAATTATATGGCAATTTTTCATTTGCTCTCGGCTAACCGAAAGAAAAAAAATCACTCATATTAAAAGAATTCAAAAACTCTAATGGATAATTATTGATTTCATTGCATCATAGCAAAGTCAGCATTGACAAAAGTTCAATCATCATTTTTTGGTTCTATTATAACTGACTTTAGCATGTTATCTGACAGTATGTTTTCCGAAATATTTCCATACACTTCATTAATAATATTATTTTCATTCCCTATTAATTGCAGAGGTATTTCTTCAATAATATTTTCGTGGGAAAATTTAATTTTTAGCATACTGCGTGGCGGGTGATTGTCTGAAGAAATTGTCGAATTTGCGCGTTTCTGTGGAGAATCTCTTGGATATCAACCTTCCGTGTTCGGTTCGTTTTTCCCCAGCTTCAAAACATGGAATTTACAACACTTCGAGCACATATCGACCGACTAAAAAATGTCTCCAAGCACAGGCCATTTTAGTCTTTGGCGTCTCACCAAACTGGAAAATACTTGCACTTTTTGCAAATTTCGTTTTAATACTATTAGGTTGTAACGAAAGTTTCCCGCCACCGCAAACTTCGACAGCACACAGTTCTCGTTGGCGTATTGGCTCCTATTTTGTCAAACGATTTTTGGCATTTGAAAGAAAGAGGTTTACTTTATAACACTGTGTTGTGAAATCTATAAAAAATATAGTTATCATTAAGTATAAGGTGTCTCAAATAGAACTATCACTCTAGAGAATTAGAATCATCATTTACTTCCAGTTGTGTTGCGAAAAGCCAGCTACATAATATCAAGGAATTATGAGTACAGCCTTAAGTACTATTGTTGTATCATGTGACACTGTGCAGGTTTGGTACCGAAAGTTCAAAAACAGTTATCTAAGGAGTTAGAAGTTAGTATTTCAGGCAGATATGGCGGAAAACTTTCGTTACAACCTGATATAACCCTATAGTACTGCTGAAACTGAGTGTTGTTATTTCAAAATTGATACAACAATGGAACCATCGCCTACTTAGCGCGAAACACTGCGTGCCAAATTACTTCTCTAATTTTTTACCGTGCATTAGCATACTACACAAAAATTTTAACATTCGCACAACCACCTCCATACGAACTTGGTGTCGAATTTCGCGCTTGTCCATTCCTTCAATGTGCTGCTTCAAGGGACTCAAATGTTTTCCTTAGCGTATTAACCCATTCGTGCCTGGATATTTTTGCGACTTTCTTCGATTTTTGCTAACACAGCCAGTAATTGATAAATTTCTGATGTCAACTTTTTGAACAAGGGATGATTTCATTTAAAATCATTATTTATAAAAATTGAAATGTCAACATCCCACTTGGCCATATTAAAATGTTTTGTGGAATTGAGGTTCAATACTCGCGAATAAAGGCTCGGAAAAATAAATAACGTTTTCGAATGATAGCGAAAATGCCGTCCCAAAAAAGGGACGCTAGGCATAAATGGGTTAATGACTATGTCATTTTTATCTCACATCTCCTTTATTGAAAATTGTCCGAAAAATGTGTCCCAAAAGTGCAACATAAAAATCCGACATAAAAGTATGCGGCATATATATATTGAGTATTTTGCATATACACTGCTCAAAACAATTAAAGGATATTGCGGTTTTAGGTGGATCTTTTGGCTGGGAAACTTTTTAGCTGATTGATACATGGTCGACAGACGTAGTAGGTTATATGAGAATAAATTACGCATGTTTGGCAGAAAAAAAAAAATGCATTTTATTGCGCATTTGTGTAGAAAAAGTGAAAGACACAATTCGTGCATATGAGAAAAAAAGAATAAGGAAAGGTGTTTGCTTCAAAGGAAATCATTTTCAGTAGGGGGTATGATTTCCACGGACGGCCAGCAGCGTTGAACATCTTTGAGGCATGGAGTCAATGAGGCAATTAATCACGAGCTGGGGTATTCTGTCCCACTCTTCCAGAAGAGCTCTTTCCAGTTCTTGGAGAGTTTGTGGGGGTGGTTGGCGGCTAGCAACTCGTCTTCCTAGAGCGTCCCAAACGTGCTCTATTGGATTCATGTCTGGAGAACACGCTGGCCATTCCATTCGTACGATTCCTTCCTCGAAAAGGAAATCCTCCACCAGGTTAGCACGATGTGGCCTGCAGTTATCGTTCATTAAAATGAAGTCATCTCCGATTGCTGCAGCGTAAGGGACTACAATAGGTCTGAGAATCTCATCTCTATATCGGCGACCAGTCAGAGGTCCATTTCGAATGATGTAGAGGTCTGTGCGCCCGTCAATGGAGATGCCACCATACACCAACACTCCCCCACCGCCAAAGCTGACACTTTCGTGCACGAACGCAGGATTATTCCTACTGCCATGGTCCCTCCAGATGAAAATACGCCTATTATCAGGATGAACTGAAAAACGGGACTCGTCAGAAAAAAGAACATTGCTCCATTCATTTCTCCTCCAGTTCACATGCTCTGTTGCTCCCCTGCCTTGACAGATAAGCACATGTTGGATGGGGAGTGCCTGGGGAAAATAAACCCCACAACTCCCATTCAATAACCGATGAAAAAATTTAAATTGAGAAATAAAGCTTTTAAAAATTGAATTTAAGTTAATGAAAAAAGTAAAATTTTGAAAAAATTAAGTGGGGGGAAAAAACTTCAACAGTCCAGGTTCGAACCCGGGGACCACAGGCCCGAAGCGCAACGCGCTACCGACCAGACTGGCGGTGCTAAGCTAAGTGTCAACAATGGTTCAGTCACTGCAAGCAGTGCTGTTCCCGTTGTTGACAAAACAGAAAAAATAGCAATTTTTCCTGGGGGGAGTTAATTTGCCTTAATTGATTTAAAATTTCTTTTAGTTTGCTAACAAGTTCTATTAGCGAGACTCCGATCTCTTTTTCTATCTCTTTGGTGAGATCAGCTAAGTCCTGCAACGTGGTTTGTTGGGGGGAGGGGGTATAATTATTTGAAACGGCTTGAGCATAGCTAGAATATTTTTTGGAAGAGGGGGGGGGGTTGCGAGTTTTTTAAAGGGGTTTGTTTTTGGGGGTTATTAGGGAATTTTTTACAACCTTTATAACTAGCCGGGTGATTTAGGGAGCAGTTACAGCATGTGGGGGGTTGCTTTACATCATTTGATTTGTTATTTAACTTTATGGGGCAATTAAAATGCTCGTGGGGGTCGCCACACACCACACAGCGGGGGGGCATGGAACAATGCTTAGCGTAGTGGAAGAAGCCGTTGCAGCGATAGCACTGAACGGCTTTCCTGGGGGGTCTGAATTTTTCAATTTTAATTTGGAAAGAGAGAAGCTTATTAAGATTATAGATCTCCTGTCCTTGGGGATTGTTTTGAAGCTGGATTTGGAAAATGGGGAGGGGGGTTTTATCTCGTTTGTTTTTTAGTTGGTTAACGCGTAGAACAGGGTATTTAATACAGTTTAGCGCTTCGGCGATTAATTCTGTAGGGGTAGTAAGGGGGAGTCCTTTAATGACTACTTTAAGGGGGGGGGTGATGTCTGAGTTACTGAAGAAGGGGATGGAATTAGTTTGAAGAAGGTCGGTAATTTTGTGTTTGCTTTTAAAATCAGTCGGGAAAATTTTGAGGGAAGACTTCTGGGCTACAGCATTAAAATTTGCATCTGTGTTTTCATTTATAAGTTGGGTGATGGCGTGCATATCAGGAGGGTTGGGGATGATTAGCGGTTTGGGTCTGACATTGAGGTTGACTTTTACCATCGGAGAAGAGATAGGAGTCTCTTGTTCCATCGCATTTTCCTGGGAGTCTAAGGTGCTTAAAAGCTCGAATTGATTGGGGGTACTAAATCCAACATTTGAAGTGTACTTATCTGGCTCGGTCCTTGTCTTGGCGCATCTTTTTGGCAAAGAGAATCCATCATTTGAATCGTCTGTTTCGTCACAGGGAGAGGCACGTTTGGAGGCTTGAATCGTCGATGACGTTTCAGGTTGAAGTTCTATCGCTTTTGATCTCTCATGTTGGAGGGCTTTATAGCGGGCAATCACCTCGGCTGCCTGCGGATCGTCTTCGCCCACTACACGGACATAATTATGAAAGGTGCTCCATTTACCGCGAAGTATGTTATGCGGGGGCAAATTCTTGAAAGCATCATAAAGGTAATATTCTTCCGGGGATAGATCCTCAGGATACCCCGCCGGTTCGCTTATACCGATTACCAGTCCTGAAAAGGACTTTTGTCGGCTGGCCGACGGAGCTCCCTCACGCGTGTCTACACACGGCTGTGTCTCGCTCATGACAATGAATGCTTTCAATTACGATGCCTTGATGTTAGTCTAAATCCGTTATCAGACGACGCATTTTCGCCATTCAAAATGCTCGTACAACTCTTTCGGCTTTCATTTTTCTTGTCAAAAGCAAGGTATAGGGTTGTATTGCAAGGCAAAAAAACGATCTGGTGGATTGGCACGGGGTTGCCGATTTGGCGACGTTATCGCTCGTTTTGTGGCAAAACAGTTATTACGTCATCGCTGTTTTTGTCACAAAAATCACTCGTCCTGTCGCGCCCCGTGCATTCAAACATTGACATTGACAGTGGAATTCGAAGGTTCATTTTTAAGTAAATACAGTAAAAAAGTTTATAATGGTTTTTGATTTGCACTTCGGAAATAAAATCGGCTCCTATTTCCGCCGTCCACATTGCAGGCATGGAGGTCGCCATCTTGAATGAAGGTGTGGACAGTGTCTAGAGCTCTGATTGGCTGATTTCGCCATTCATACCAAACATTATTCAACATTGTTCGAAACAGTCCGGTGTCAAGGGAAATACTATCACACAACGGTTTTCGCCTGACTGAAGGGCAAAACTGCAGTACAAAAGTGTTGTACGTGCATTTTACAGTGCGTTGAGCTCTCGTGTGATAGCACCTTAACACATACCATCGGTCGGCGAGCATACAGACCTACACCATGGAGCCGGTTTCGGACAGTCTGAGTTGAAACCGTGGTGCCAGTAGCCGAGCGAAGGTGTTGTTGGAGAAGAGTAGCGTTCATATTCCGGTGTCTCCGAGCCGTTAACACTAAATAACGATCTTCATTGGGCATTTCTGCCCGTCTACGACCTTGCCCTGGTTTTCGGCCTGCACTTCCAGTCGCCAAAAACCGGTTCCAGATCCTGGTAATCACACTTTGTGACACTCCAATGGCTTGCGGTACTTCGGCTTGAGTTGCGTATAAAACATTTCATTCCTGCTCTCATTTCTTATGCGCACACGATATTATAATTAAAAAAATAACCTAAAAAAATAAACTAAAAAAATCATTATTATTCTTTTATTTTTACTTTAAGAATTTGAAACATTTTCTTCGGCAAAATCGCCACACATGGCAACCAAGATGCTTATTTCACACACTTTTTTCACTACAGGGGTTAATATTACGTAAAGCTTTCTGCGTGGAGAACATAAAAAATCTCTTAAATTCCTGGAACGGAAATTAAGAGAACCATTCAGGAGGAAAACGTTTTTAAGTGGAGTTTCAAAGTTTTAAAGTGGACTATCATTTATTCTATATTATTTTACATATCTGTGTAAAATTTCAGGCTGACAGGTCCATTTTTTTGGAATTGTATACTACCCAAATCAGCAAATTGACAAACAGAATTTCATTTTTATTTATAAGATAACCTACGCTTGTTTTTAAAAATACCCTCTCATAAAATTGCGCCAAGCGCTAGAATCATAGAAAATCTGACACACTTTCAGATTTTTAAATACACACTAAAGTGCTATATATAAAAAGAGTTATAATCCATGGGTCTTCCCTATTTTCGTTCCTTCTTTCATTAAGTTGGAAAGTGTATCATTATTCATGAGTGTGATTAAACAAAATTAAAACTGATATTTCTAACATCCTTTTTTCTGGATGTAATACATTAGATGCAGAAAAGCTGCTCAGAAAAATGCACAATTCCAACTGAATGAAAATTTCAAAAACTTATACGCAGGTGTATTCATAACCCAAATAGCAGACGATTAAATTACGATAAATAGCGCCAAGCGTTAGAATCCTCCTCAAAATCACGAGAATGCTGTAGATAGATCGCTTGAAATCCCTTAATAACTGCATTATTTTCGCACGGATCATTAAAATTTAACGCTGTATTCTAATAAAACCTTTGCACTTGTTTTCAAAAATCCGTTTCCTTAAGCTCTCAGTAAATTGCGCCAAGCCGGAAACTGTGCCAACCGCCAGAACTCACTTTCTCGGCATTTGAGCCATTTTATTTTTTCGCCAAACTAAAAAATTTTAACATATTGGCCTCGGAAATCTTCAATTCTTATTGTTTTGCGTATAAAACATTTCATTCCTGCTCCGATTTCCCATGCACACTATATTATAATTAAAAAAAATATAACCTTACGAATATAAACTAACAAAAAAAAATCATTATTATTCTTTTATTTTTACTTTGAGAATTTAAAACATCTTATTCGGCAAAATCGCCACACATGGCAACCACGATCCTTATTTCACACTTTTCTCACTACAGGGGTTACAATTACGGAAAGCTTTTTGCGTGGAGAACCTAAAAAATATCTTAAATTCCGGGAAAGGGTGGACTTTCAAAGTCTTAAAGTGGACTATGATTTATTCTATATTATTTTACATATCTGTGCAAAATTTCAGGCCGATAGGTCCATTTTTGTGGATTTGTATACAACTCAAATCGACAAACAAACAAACAAACAAACAAACAGAATTTCATTTTTATTTATAAGATTTACAATATCCTTTAATTATTTTGAGCAGTGTATTTAAATACTATTAGTTCAAAACAGCTTTAATCTGTTGTTACAGTATTTCGTAAGCTGTAGAATCTGCAACACATGTATTTTTCTATAAATAGGTTACAACAACAGCTTAAGAAAATTGCTGAGTATTGAATTGTTTATTTTTTTATTGTGCAATGTCTTATCCTCCTGAATTCTGCATCCCTCAATGTTTCCAGTCGATGAAATAAATATAAAGGAAAAATAAAAGAAAAAGAGGTGACAGATAAAATGACATAGTCAATTAATATTATTTTAATATGGCAATAATGAAACTAAAAAATTAGCGGGGTTCAGGGGGTCTCCCCCTGACGAGGCTCGAACAGTCGAGTTTTATTAATGATTCTCGTTTTATCTCTCACCCTCTTTATTGAAAAATGTGTCCCAAAAATGCGACATAAAAGTATGCGACATAATTTCACATATATTAGTTCACTACAGCTTTAATCTATTATTAAAATATTTCGTAAGCTGTAGACGTGTACAGTCAGTCCCTGGAGAATATTTTTAGGATTTTGCTATTTAGCTTTTATGATCTCTTGCTCTCATTTATAGCTGAAGATGGTGGTTAGTATTACAAAAGAGCCTTTTAATCTATCTAAATCTATTCATCTTGAGCTCCCCGGGCGCTAAACGCAGCGTCGGATTCAGTTGCTTTCACATGAATATCAAATGCAGGTAATTTATTCAAGCAGTGAAACATGAAATAAATATATTGAATTCATAGAATAAAATTCCAGATTTATTCAAGACTCATTCATAAAATGACTTTTATCAATAACATGAAAACTGTTTATACGTCATAGTATGATTTTCCTTTTAATTAAAGGTATTAACCCTTAAATGCGCAGTGTTCCCGCTCTGGGAACACCAAACTCGGACGTTCTGACTGTTGCCAGTCACGAAGAATAGATTGGATTTCTATAAAAATAGTTGCGGATGACATAGCTCCACGAGAATCCTTTACTTTTTAGCACGTCATTTCCCGGAAGAAAAATGGTCGCGACTATTTTTAACAGCACTGACATTTGCTGAAAAAGGGAAGAATGCGAGAACGACTGGATAGATTGCCCAATGCTGAAAAAAGGGCAGCCGTTGCCATCGCTCGACTTAACTACCACCAAGATGGTGGACGATCGAAACGTTCATAGCGTGCCACAGATCTAGAGACCCTTTTTTGACGCAGCTGGCTGTGCGGCACAGCCAGATGCCGTCAAAAAAGGGTCTGTAGATCTGTGGCACGCTATGAACGTTTCGATCGTCCGCCATCTTGGTGGTAGTTAAGTCGAGCGATGGCAACGGCTGCCCTTTTTTCAGCATTGGGAAAGGGTTGCGCCTCAAAGGGTTAATAATTCGTTTAAGTGTACTTTCCTTCAGCCGAATCTAGGTCGGTTCTGCAATATATCATTTTTTTTTTTTTTTTTTTTTTTTTTTTTTTTCGGAGCCAGTCTTTCAGATTGCAATTAAGACGTGTGCAGTGTCTGGTGAATATTTTTAGGATTTTGTTATTTAGCTTTTATTTTCTCCTGCTCTGATTTATAGCTGAAGACGGTGGTTAGTATTACTAAAGAGCTTTAAGCCTCTCTCTCGGTCCAAATGCAAACACGGTGTTGTATAAGTGACACTTTTGTATCTTTGGATCGTGATTACTGCGTGTTTTACATTCATGTAATAATCAATATGCGTTGTTTAGATATTTGAATTTTGCCTATTTCGGAGTCCGATTTTTACAGCACTGTGTTTATCATTATTTTATCAATTTTTGGAGTATGTTGTTTTTTGTAGATAAAAGTGCCAAGGAACTTCAAAAGAATTTTTTTTTATTGCCATCAAAACTACTCAAAAAACTAATGCATGAACATAACAACATAAGTTAAAGAACTAATCTTCACCAAACAGAGAATGGCTCTAAACAGACAATAGGGGGGTTTAGTTTTTTGCGAGATCTTAATCACAAGACTTTATTTTAGAAACAATTTTATTCCCCATAGTTTAAAGTTTATAAAACAAATTTTAAAATAAAGCAAGTTGACTTTAGTATTTATCAAAATTTTGTGACATATTAGTTTCGTTTTATTTATTACATAAAGCGGAAATCTTTATTTAACAGAGCTCTTAACTTTTTTCGTTCAAATATATTTAATTCAATGCGTTGTATGGTAAATGGTGAATGTTGTAATGCTGTAAGTAAACGTTGTATGGTCATAAGCGAAAATGTTAATAAGACACACTAATAAAATCTTAGGCTAGACTTGTGCTTTATCGCCACATTTGGCGAGTGGTAAGTGTAAACTGCAAGCGAAATTGACTGCCAAGATATGCATTACAAACCTAGAAGAAATATCGCCAAGGCTTAAATGACGTCGATACATTGTAATATTCTTCATTTATAAAAAGTAAGTATGTTTTAAAAGTAAGAAAAAAACATTATGTGAAATGTTATTCCAGATCCTTCCACAAATCGTGAATTGCGTACATATGCCAGAACAGCTACGTACCATTTTTTCTTCAAAATGCAACAATGAGAAGCACTGTCACAAATAGTCCATAGAAAACTAAGAAGATTTGTGATATCCTTACAGAAATCAGCTGTTGTGACAAGTGCCTCAACTTAGGGATACCAAAGTGCTCTTCTATCGCTTATATCTGCTCTATGGTCAATGCGCAATTCCTTCCATTCACATTCATTTCTACGTTGGCTATGTGCACATCACATGCATCCGTTAAATAGATGAAATCGAAATTACGAAAGCGATTGAAATAAGCAAAACGTGACTCGAAGCAGTTTTAATTTGACGCTAATGTCTGCATCAACATATGAAAATCTGCTAATTCGTTGACGTTACATCTTCCCGCACAAATTCCTCTCGTCTTCATACTATAAGTTTTTTTTTTCTGTCAACAATTACATCAAAGACATCAAAGACAATTTTTAAAGTGACCATAAAACGTGCACAGAAAGCAATATTAGATATATGCTTTTATATTAAACAGAGATTGCAATCATCGACGATTGCGCTAAATTACGACCGTATTAATTACGAAATAATCTAAACTTTGCATAATAGCACCCCATAAAAGGTACTCATCGATAAGGATGCATCTTTTGGATGAAACATTCTCGTCCTTTAAACTCTAAAGATAACGATATACTCTCTGGTATAAAGTATCAAATACCCCTACGACGGCGTTCCTGTACCGGTTTCGTAAGATACATCAAACGTTCCTGATGCCATCTGTATCGCAACTGTTTCAACAGGCGAGACGCAACATCACATCTGCTACCGAGAAAAATGATTATGTATAGACGAGAAATCAGTATTCATTCCAATCAACGCATTTAATTTCGATCTCAAAGCGAACTCAATGGTGTCTCACAGACGAACGCATTACTAATAACTGTATAGCGAGTTTTCACATTTCAGAAACAAATGAACGACCCATTGAGGTAAGCCATGGAGCATTATTTAGTTGAAAGGCGAATGTAGATCCCGCATTCGTGTGTATATTTAGATAAGGCACACGCCATCACCCAATTAGTATTTCATTTGAATGCCACTAAACCAATTTCCCAATTTCGTCAAAGCGCTTTTAATCACGGCAAATACTTAATGAATGTCGGTTAAGTCGAAGAAATCGCCGATTGAATTGGATAATGGAAGACTTTTGATAGAGAGTTTAGTGCTTTTGTAATTGAATCGGTGAGTGCAGAAACCACCTCAGTCACAAACAGGAAATTTTTTTTTCAGGAGAGAGAAAAAACTTCATAAAACTTCATAAATTAGGTAATATTTGCATGACAGAAACATAAATGCATGTTATGACAGAGGAAAAAAATAAGTTTAAATATTTGAAAATTTTTTCTCTCCTCAAAAAAATTTCCTTTTTGTGACTGAAGTGGTTTCTGCACTCACCGATTCAATTCGTTCAGATATTTCTTTTCTGGGGGAAGGGGGGGATATATTTGCACTAATTAAAAAATATATGTATATAATCAACTTAATTACGTACGGGCATATTTATTAATTGGAAATTTTTTTATCTGAGGCCGTACAAAAAAAAAAAAAAATTAAATTACTTATTTATTTCATCTCTTGAAATATTCATAATTGATAGCATAAAATTCTGTAACTTTCTTATGCGCCGAGCAGGCGGCGTAGTGGCTTGAGAACCATTCCATCCGCCTTGGGTCAGAGTTCGAATCCCGGCTTGGGCGTGAACGTTCACTTGTACGTCCCTTCGTAAGGGGTAACGATGGCCGCCTACTGGGTGCCTCCATAATGAAATGGGCACAGACCATTTAGGGCAGTCGTAGTCGACAATGCGAAATTGACAAGTGCCCGCCAGTCTAAAAAAAAAAAAAGAATTATATTTTTATGTAATCTTGTAATTTATGCATATAACTATGATCAGGGCGGTCCTGAGGTACATCGCCCCCCCCCCTGCAAATGTAAAAAAGGCACTCCATTTTATGCTCTAGATCAGTGCGAATAATCGAAATGGCGCCCCATCGAAGACGGCGCCCCGATGCGATCTTACCTTGCTTACCGTGTCGGGCCGCCCCTGCAAATGATCAATATTTAAGGTATGTGTGCGAGTGTTAAGTCAAGTCCAAAAACATATATATATTTATGAAACGGTAACAAGTACTTTACTTTATACTGCAGTGTACTAATATAATAATCAGTGCGAATAATTGAAATGGCGCCTTCGAAGACGGCGCCCCCATGCGATGCATACCATGCTTACCGTGTCAGGCCGCCCCTGCCTATGATCAATATTTAACCCTTTAACCCGCAGTGTTTCCACTCTGGGAACACCAAACTCTGACGTTTTGACTGTTGCCAGTCACGAAGAATAGATTTGATTTCTATAAAAATAGTGGCGGGTGACATAGCTCCTCGAGAATCCTTTACTTTTTTTAGCACGTCATTTCCCATAAAAAATTGGTCACGATTATTTTTAACAGCACTGACACCTGCTGAAAAATGGAAGAATGCGAGAACAGCTGGATAGATTGCCCAATGCTGAAAAAACGACAACCGTTGCCATCGCTCGACTTAACTACCAGCAAGATGGCGGACGATCGAAACGTTCATAGCGTGCACAGCCTGCTGTCGTCAAAAAAAGGTCTCTAGATCTGTGGCGCGCGATGAACGTTTCGATCGTCCGCCATCTTGCTGGTAGTTAAGTCGAGCGATGGCAACGGCTGCCCTTTTTTCAGCATTAGGAAAGGGTTGCGCCTCAAAGGGTTAAGTCCAAAAACATGTTTGTATCTATGAAACGGTAACAATTACTTTGCATTATACTGCCATAATGTACTAATATAATAATGACGTAACAGAACTAGCTATCTCTATAGAGGAACAGCTCCAACAAATAGCGCTGTTAAGGCATAGCGCTGTTAAGGTTTTGCTCGGATCGTTAAGGCACAATAGCTGGGAAGCAGACGCGAGGCTTTCAATTACCAAATTAAGCCTCATTTCGCTACACAATAGATCATCCATCATACAGGACGCGAGCAAGTCCTGCGCCCGCACCGACTGCCTGTCACTTTTGGGTGAAAATCGTCCTTTTATTTAGAGAAGCGGGCATTGTGCGGAACATCCCCAGAGTGACATCGTATAGATATACTTTTGATGGCTTCTCTCTGTCAATTTTCCCCCCCCCCCGAGAAGTAGGTGGGTAAAAACAGTAGGAGAATCGATAATTGCATGGATACTATTACATTCGAAACTATGGAGTCGTCTTAGCGGTTTAGCTCGAAAAAATGGTGCGATTTTGGTGAAAAAGTACAAATAAACTAATTATGACAGGCACTTCAAAATTTTGAGACCATCTCTTTAAAAGGTGTGCTCTGGAAAAAAAAAAATGTTTTGTTAATTCAACAAAATTTTAGTTGACTCTATAAATGGTTTTGTTGACAAAATTATTCGATTTAAATAGCGCCAACAAGTTTTGTTGAATCCAACAAAACTATTTTTCCCGTGTACTACGTACTGAAACAGACGATAAACCTGCATCAATTACAAAACTTTTAGAACAAATTCTTAACCCATTTATGCCTAGCGTCCCTTTTTTGGGACGGCATTACCGCTATCATTCGAAAACGTTATTTATTTTTCCTAGCCTTTATTCGCGAGTATTGAACCTCAATTCCACAAAATATTTTAATATGGCAAGTAGGATGTTGACATTTCAATTTTTATACATAACGATTTTAAATGAAATCATCCCTTGTTCAAAAAGTTGACATCAGAAATTTATCAATTACTTCTGATGTTAGCAAAAATCGAAGAAAGTCGCAAAAATATCCAGGCACGAATGGGTTAAAAACTTTTAGAACAAATTAGAACAAATTCTTCTTTTGACCCAGCTGGCTGTGCGGCACAGCCAGCTGTCGTCAAAAAAGGGTCTCTAGATAGATCTGTGGCACGCGATCGAACGTTTCGATCGTCCACCCTCTTGCTGGTAGTTAAGTCGAGCGATGCCGACGGCTGCCCTTTTTACAGCATTGGGAAAGGATTGCGCCTCAAAGGGTTAATGAAAACCAAGTTTTTTTATTGTTTTAACGGTATTTGCTATTAAGTTTATTTACTTTAGGGTTACGACAAATTTTGGGTGTCATCATAAAAGAGTACGGTGTCCATGCCAAGTGCTGACGTTGCAAGACGTACATACAGACATAATAGGTGATATTTCCATTCATAAAATGATTATAAAAATACTGTATTGGGGGATACGTTGTGGAACATGTTATGTAAGTTTCTACAGAAATACATCTTAATCGCAGTAGCTGTGGGCATTCTCAAATTAGTATTTAGTGTAGTGTCTTCCATTCAAGTTAGCAACCTGGTTTTTTTTTATAGTATAGCTATATATTAAATAATTTTAATACGTATCCCTAATGAAGTACATAAAATTGTAAAAATGACCAGGGAGTTATTTATAATGTCCACATCAGATATCTTTCTTTCTTCCTTTTTCCCCCCTCGTTTAACCTTTTATCGCGCAGTGTTCCCGCTCTGGAACACCAAACTCTCACGTTTTGACTGTTGCCAGTCATGAAGAATAGATCTGATTTCTATAAAAAATAGTTGCGGGTGACATAGCTCCCCGAGAATCATTTACTTTTTAGCACGTCATTTCCCGTAAAAAAATGGTCACGATTCTTTTTAACAGCACTCACATCTACTGAAAAATGGAAGAATGCGAGAACAGCTGCATAGATGGCCCAATGCTGAAAAAAGGGCAGCCGTTGCCATCGCTCGACTTAACTACCATCAAGATGGCGGGCACAGCCAGCTGCGTCAAGAAAGGGTGTCTTGATCTGTGGCACGCGATGAACGTTTCGATCGTCTGCCATCTTGCTGGTAGTTAAGTCGAGCGATGGCAACGGCTACCTTTTTTTCAGCATTGGGAAAGGGTTGCGCCTCAAAGGGTTAACTGACGTACAGAAATCGCAGTTTCTATTAAATAAATATGCAATAGCATTAATGTTTTAAGCTTTACTTTTTTTTTTCAAATGACTATCGAAAGAAATATTATCCTTTTAAGTATTTACCTACTCTATTGCTCTCCCATAATATATGTTGATGATATCTTTTTCTGGGCAGGCGACAGACTAAAAATAAACAATGCTCTATTTTCATCAATTTTAGCACCTCCTAAATACTTATAAGGCAGCCGAAACTCGGAGAGGGAAAAAATACATCGGGATATATTCATAGCGACTTCATAATTGTATTAACATCGCTGGGGAAAAAAACAGAAAGAAAAAAAAAGATTGTATTAACTGTTACCCAAACAAGATCTAAAGCTCTCTGCTAATTGCATTATCCTCTACTTGTTTACCTTAATTTTGGAATCATTATTGTCACCAAAACTAAAAGCATTATATTTTTTTTCTCTTTTTTTCACAAATCAGTTAGAACTAAAATTCCCAAATCGACCTCAGAACTCTAATAAATCATCTGACTGAACCCTTTGACGTGCCGTGAAACCGCCTCATTTCAGCGTTTTCCCTGCTAAACGCAAAAAAAGTACGGTTAAATGGTCCCAATGCTGAAAAAGTTGCCATCGATCCATTGAACTACCAGCAACATGGACGGTCGATCGAATAGACCATCTGGAGCCACAGAGCTAAAGGAGTTTTCCGATACAGCCGGCTGTGCGGCCGCGCATTCAAAAGCCTCTGACCGTGTTGAAGCAACGCCCCCTAGAGAGGAAAGCCGCGGCGCTTGCTTGTGACGTCACACCGAGTAGGTAAAGCAAAGCGTTTTCATTGGGTTTCTCTTCTCTCCCAGGACGCAGGAGAGAGGAGAAACCCAATGGAAACGCTTTGCTTTACCTACTCAGTGTGACGTCACAAATAAGCGCCGCGGCTTTCCTCTCTAGGGGGCGTTGGTTGAAGGCGGTTGAGGTTGAAATTTTTTCATAATCGTTGCTATCATCGTCGCTTTCACTGATTTCGAAGTTCTAAAGGCATTTTTCTACAGGAAATGATTAGCTATACTGGAGGTCACCAGGAATATTACAAGTCACAAAAAATATTGCTCGTCATAACCGATGTTATCTCGTTAAGAACGAGTTACGTTCAAATAGGCTTGAAATCGTACGAAATCAAAAATTTCCTATAAACGAGATTCTGTAGTTGAAACGAAAATATCCGTTAGGGGATCTTTGCAGTGAGAATTCAATTTTAGAAATGGTTCGAATTAATTCATAGAAGCTCAAAACCGATCGAATAAATGTTGGAATTGTTTCTACATTTTGGGTTATAGTCGTTTCCATTATTAAATTTGCTGTTTGTTCGCGCACAGCGCAACCTGGTGGACATTTTTTGAACTATTATTCCCCTTATTTACAAAGCATATCCGATTTTCTCGTCAAATCGGGATTTTTGTTAAATCATTGCTCGTTATAACCGAGTTTTGAAATTGAGTGAAGAAGTATGTATTTGCTCATTTGAATTCATACTAATATACCGGGCACGTCAAAAGTTCGTGCAAACTTTAAAACAACAAATGATGATTAAAAAAAAGTGCGGTTTGCACGAATGGCATCAGAAAGTGGTTGGATTTTTTTTAAGAACAAAAAAAAATTAGTTCAAAAATGACCGATAGGTGGCGCTGATGTTGAATATGTGAAGCAAATTAATGCAAATGAAGTATGCATTAAAATAAAATGAGCAGAACACAACACCAACACATTTCTATATTTTCAAAGATTTATTTTGCAGTGCGAAATTTCCTCAGTGCGTCTGTTGCTGATTCGTCATACTTATAAAAGAGCTTGATAATCAACGCTTTATCCTGTAACGACAGCATGATATTGGCATCGATTGAAGAGTCCACGTGCATTTAAGTATTTTATTGACAACCTGATTTGCATAAATCATCTTGGTGTATGCATAGCAGCGCCACCTATCGGTCATTTTTGAACTATTTTTTTCTTAAAAAATCCAACAACTTTCTGATGCCACTCGTGCAAACCGCACTTTTTTATCATCATTTTGTTTTTTTTTAATGATTTTTACTTTCCGATCATGTACTATGTAAGGAAATTATTGTAATCATTAAAAAAATCGACTTCGAGATTTTGGTGTATTGACACGTTTTGAGGTCTTCTGAATTCATTTATGCTGTTTTTACGAGATGTATGTATGTGTGTGTGTGTGTGAGAGAGAGAGAGAGAGAGAGAGAGTAAACACGATAGCTCCTAAACGGAGTATTCGATTGAGCTCAAATTGGGTATATATGTTATAAACCACCATCGTAAGACCGGTATTGATTCTGATGTGTATAGGTCCTATAGTTTTTCTACAGGGCTACGACAAAGATTTCTTTTACATTATGGCGTATGGGGAGAAATTCTTGAAAGTGCGCTAGCGTTTAAACGATGCATTCGATTGAGCTCCATTTGGTATGTATGTATGAATTATTCATCGATTAAAACTTATTTAAATGCTTGGTCATGATCTTAATCGTAAGTGTTCGGAAAGTCGAGTGGAGTCACTCCAGATTTTTTAAAGTTTGCACGAACTTTTGACGCACCCTCTACTTCAGTAACTTTATAACTCAAATTACGCTTCAATGCAAATTGTTAAGTTCCGTTTGAGTGGAAATACTTAAATATCAAATATTAAACAGTTTTCTATTCGTAACTGGGTTTCCAGAAGCATTTAAAAAAAAAAAAAAAAAAAAAAAAAAAACGCTATATACATAGATTCACCGCATTTTTCATTACAGAACCTATAAATTGTAACTACCGCACCGGTTCTAAAACTTTTTCGCTAATAGAAAGCTGCACTATTCCTGATTAACATAGGCTAAAATTCATGCAAATAGCGTGAATATTTCTTTTTAAAAGAACACTCAAAATAGTTCGCAAATATTATCGTAACTGTCTCTACTCGCCAAATGCGTAAAAAAATCTAAATTTAGTAACTCTGCATAATCTCTTATTTCAAATGAAGTATACTACCATGTATTATACTTCACTTAAAATATGTAAAAAATAAGTAATATTTAAATGCTGTCACTTTTGTTTATAGTGCGAACATATTTGTTATTCACACATGCGTCATTTCTCTCTGGACCTAATTCTAAAGCCGACGTGGACGAAGTCGCGGGTAGCAGCTAATAGTCTATAAAAATTTTTGATACTTTTGCTAAGATTATGAGGATAACCTCAAAACTCTTGCATTACTCTTCATGTAATTTTGCAAGGCCCTCTTAAAAAATCTCTACAGCTGTAATTATCCATCCTTTTCGAAAAGAAAAATGCTGTCATTAACCCTTTAACGCGCAGTGTTCCCGCTCCGGGAACACCAAACTCTGACGCTTTGACTGTTGCCAGCCACGAAGAATAGATTTGATTTCTATAAAAAATAGTTGCGGGTGACATAGCTCCACGAGAATCCTTTCCTTTTTAGCAAGTCATTTCCCTAAAAAACGATTGTTTTTAACAGCACTGACATCTGCTGAAAAATGAAAGAATGCGAGAACAGCAGGATAGATTGACCAATGCTGAAAAAAGGGCAGCCGTTGCCATCGCTCGACTTAACTACCAGCAAGATGGCGGACAATCGAAACGTTCATCGCGTGCCACATATCTAGAGACCCTTTTTCGACGTAGCTGGCTGTGCGGCACAGCCATCTGCGTCAAAAAAGGGTCTCGAGATCTGTGGCACGCGATGAACGTTTCGATCGTCCGCCATCTTGCTGGTAGTTAAGTCGAGCGATGGCAACGGCTGCCCTTTTTGCAGCATTGGGAAAGGGTTAAGCCACTACATATTTATTGCATTGAGCTTGAAATCCGTACGTCTCTAAAATGCCACGGACTGTTATGTATTGTAATTATCTTGTGTACTACTGTAAGAGAATCATACATATAATACCAGAAAAAATGAAAATTGAAAAGTTGCATGCGTTACTACCCATATTAATCATTTGATTATTCGTGCACTTCTTTCATAGAAACGGCTAACTTTAAGCTTCAAAGTATTATGAAGATATATTTTCGTCTTAATGAAAAAACGTGAAAAGATCCACGAATTGCTTTTTAAAAAAACAAGTAATTGGAAATCCTGGTCAAAGAGAAGAAATATGCCGAGGAAAATGATTTTATCATCAGTGACGAAAAATAAATTATATGTTTATCAACTGAATAGTGGAAGGAACTAATTGGATTCTGAAAGATGATGGATAAATATAATATTGTTTTATGATAAAACCGGAAATTTGTATCTTGTCGCATGGAAATTCAATAAGACGGTAATAAATAAATAAATAATAAATATTATAAATAAATAAACAATAAGATGCTAATAAATAAATAAGTAAATAGATAAATAAAAAAACACCGAATAATAATTTTTTGAAAATAACTAAAAATTATTATTTTAAAAACATTATTGAGCACTTTTTTCTCCAATTGAATCAAACTAAATTATTGCAATAACACTCTTATACATTAACAATGAAGTCTCTGTTACTTTATTCTGCTTAAAATTTAGCAACACAATTTTTACACAATTCTATAGCTATCTAAATATTGGAGAAGAATTAAGGTCGTTGACATTTAAAATATTTCTGCTTATAACTGAAGATACATTAGAAATTTTTCTAGCATGTGGTAGAATACTAACACTTTATAGAGGGAAATATAACAGATAGTATTTACAATTTAGAAATGAGGGAATAAATATTGTCTATAAAG
>JAWZYV010015824.1:0-69310 GCA_038373885.1 Cheiracanthium punctorium | reverse complement strand
GGAACATGCCTTTAAATTGAAAGAAGAAAATTACACACTGGCAAACTAATCCATAATGAAAACGTTTCCACTAACATTTGAGAAAAGAAATCATTTAAATAATAACGAGCCTGGAACAATTTGTTTTATAAGCCCAGAGTTCCAGACAGAATTTCTTGTATTGGGCCGGTGCATATGTATTGGGCGTTTCTTTTACGTGCTATATTTGAATAAAAGTTTATAATTTTTTTATTAATTTTTTAAAAATTCAAGTGTATTGCCTTACGTGAACTTTTTATTTGATTTAATTTAGTAATTTAATTAATTTATTAAATAAATAAAAATTTGCAAACGCCTGATAATTATGCACCAACCTAATAACATTTGTATATTATGTTAATCCTGTTACTATCAGCAACTAAGGTATTATGTCCATTTAAATTAACTGCCCGTAGAATATACACTTGTTTCGAATTAATTCCAAAACACTTTGTTTGGGAGAATGAAAATTTCCAAAATACACCCTTTTTCAGAAATATCATTTCTGCATTTTATTAGTCGAAAATTTTAGTTATTTTCCCATTGTAGAAAGTGTGATTATCATAATTAAGGTGACCAGATTTTTGAAGAAATAAATTAATATTTGTCTTGATTTATTTTTTTTAACATTGTTTTATTCTTTTGTATACATGGCTTTATTCTTTTGCTTTTAAATTGTTTTATTCTTTTATAAAATGCGGGTGTTTCTAATAAAATCTGTAAACAAATTTAAAATTAATTTGTTTTTTAAGATCAATATTTCATTTAAGACAGTACGTAAAAATGCAAAATTTTTACTATTGCAATTAACGACTAATAACTTCCCCTACTTGGTGAGTCTGTGCAAAATGAAAGAGAAAAAAATTAATAACACTTAGTTAAATATAGCAAAGATACTCCATTAACATAAATTCAGTTATATAAAAAATAAAAGACGGCGAAATAAATTAAAATTTCACTAAAAGCGGCATCCCGTACAAAAGAAACTGCGGCATGTGTACCGGAATAGCAGTCCGACATGCGTCCCATTTTGTACGGTACAGACGTATAACACATCACAGTTGCCTGTCTTCTCAACGGCAAGTGGAGTAACCATGCACACAGTACTCTATGCAGGCGCTACTCTTAGTTTTGACTTCGAAATCGTGCATAGATTCACTAATTAGCTTAAAAAACACTTAAGCGTAACATGTTTCAAAAATTGGATAGTGAAATCATGCGCTTATCTCAAAATAAAATTTATATATTTAGCTGCAGCATTGAACGGGATTTCTGCTATACAGCATTTAAGAAAATCTCACAACACACCTATACTGTGGGTGTGACTGCTATCTATCGACAATTACCTGGATTGCAAGGGGTGCGGCGATTCTCCCGGAATTAACCTATAACGATCTGCAAAATATCTAAGGATGTAAAATGTTTCGGAAAAATGTTAGTATACGTGTAAGTTCGATGGAGATATTTTTTGGTAAAAAAATCTCGAAAATAGAATATCTGGACAATTCGTGGATTCAATTCGGAAATATTTTTGCAGTTTAAATTTTAAAGCGGAACACGCAAATTTTTAAATCAGTTTCGTTTTTATGTAGCAAACATTTTAATTTGTATACCACGCCCGAAAGAAAATCACTTTTAGTTAGCACTGATAGTATTCTTTCTAAAGTAAAGGTATGAGATCTGAAAAGGGCGGGTGTCGGCAATGCCCTCGGATTGGTCTTAACAAACTATAAACAGTACACGAAGAACGTGGCCCCACCAGTGGCTCAGCGCATAGCGCTCTGAATTGGGAGACGGAAGGTGCCTGGTTCGAAACCAGTCCTCGTCCGCCGACCTAACCGTTCGGATTTTTCCGTGGTTTCCTCCGAAACTTAGCGTAAATACGGGTTAGGACGCCTTAGAAAGACCCCCCACAGAGTGCACCCCAACTCTCGGCCTGGAGCCCTCCAGTAGTTAATCGGCCGAAATCCAACAACAACAACACGAAGAAGAACAGGTTATAAAAGTTTCTTAGGGAAAATTCAGTTTTTTGGTTGGTAGCAACTATTCAGGAGTTCTTCATAGTGGACAGAATTTTTAAAAAATATTTTAAAGCACATAGAGACGTAAACAGCTGCTCTCTCTCTCTCTCTCGCACACACACACACACACACACACACACATAAACAAAACTTTGCTTCATATCATTAAATATTACATATGTATAGACACATCAAGTTTTCAAGGTTATCGTTCTTTTTACTTTGTAAATAACTGTTATTCTGTACACGTATCATTACGGCAATCTGAAAGTAATTTTACCGAAATGCGGTTAAAAACACGTGAAATATTTTCCGAAATTACCGACATGTCCGTATTAAAATTTATGGATTATACGAATATTTTATTTTATACGACGATTTTGTTATTCGTGCAATACGCAAGCAAACGGGGATTAATTTAGGGAAATAACATGAAATTATTTTACAAATTTCAGCAAAAATTTTTAAAATATTTTATTTTACACCTTCACTAAACGCAAAGAAAAAGGGCACGTGTAATAACATAAGAACGTCTGTCCTTCACTTTTCAGAAATAGTAGAGAACTAAATAGAATAGTAGAAACTTTTGTTTTAGTATTGATAACAAATAAAATAACTTGACAATTTTAGTATCAAATTTTGAAATTGAAATATTAAAAACTATTCTTATCATGGTTCATTTTTACTGCATAAATTTAACTATAAAAATAAATTACTCCTAATTCTACTACAGAGTGGCGGGTCATAAGAAAGGGGGTCAATGAAGCGATCGCCTTCTCCCTGAGCACACATGAAAGCTAATCCGTGTTTGAAACATCGGTCAAAGAAGGAGAGACCTTCTCCGCTGCGCCTTTTTAAATGACGAGAGCAAACAGGTTAAACATGGATTCAATCCGTGGCACTCAAACAGTATGAAATACTTGCCATTTTTCAATAAAGACAAATTATTAAAAGGACTATGATATATGACAGGGATAGCTTATTGATTAGAGGGTGGGGCCAGGCCTCTCTGCCTTCTAATGATGAGTCGCCACTCCTCTGGGCTCAATATTTAAAAAAAAAAAAGAGTAACCCATTACTGATAATATGATTCGTCATACTTACCGACCATCCCTTGAAACTATTCTGGATCCGCCACTGTCGGAACGTGCATGTCACAGTGTAACTTACCATGAAAAATTCTTGCAGAAAAAATATTATCCCGCAAATCCAGCCAAACCCTGGCCCTGTGCCTGCGTTTGACCTGTGTCTGTTCTTGACCTCCGAATTCTCCAGCTCCTCCAGGAGTATGAGCTCCCGGATAAGGAGGCTCCAGCTCCATATGCACCACCTACTCCGGCTCCAGCTCATGCTCCACCACCTGTACCGTAGCTCTCCAGCTCCGGGTCCAGCTCTACCACCAAACCGACCTGGAAATGTCAGTGGAATGTCGATAAAATTTGTACATATATAATTAAAATGACATGGCTATAGATTTTTGAAAATTTCGAGCGGTTGAAGTTGTTTAGGTACTGCATAGATGAAATGCAATATTTTAATTAAAAGAGCATATAGTTAGCCTTAAAATAAGTTATAATCATATTTTACAATAAGTAACTTACAAAAGTGTTAACTTTGACGATAGCCACTAGAAAACGAGGGGAAAAAAGCGTCTTAGTTCATCGTCTTAAGTTATCGTTATATGTAAAAGTTCTATATATCGAATAAATAATTGTCTTACAAATTTATAAGTTATACTATATACCGTAAGACTTCTTTAGAGTTTTCTTGTGGCTCTCAGCATGCTTAAAAGATGTTTCGTGGAAAAATAATTTCACTTCTCGCTATAGGTCTACCAGTGGCGGCTCCTCCATTTAAGCTCATGAGCACGTGAACCCCCAGAGGAAAAACTAAAAAATAAGCAAATTAGCAAATTCAATTTTAAAAATATTTCGTACACTTCTAGAATTTGGGGAATTTAAAACGTGCGTTTTACTTCCCCCCCCCCAGTTTTTAAAAACTCTTATTATAGCTAACGCACTGTATGGTAGGTTAAGGAAAATTTTTCGGGGGGGGGGGGGATATGCGCCTGGAAAAAATTTCGGGTGGGAATATGAACTTATATGTGCATAAATAGACGGAATTTCATCACTAATCCAAAAATTTCGGGGGGGGGATATATCCCGATATCCCCCCCGATAGGCTACGCCCCTGGTTACTACAGCATAGTACTTCGTAACTCGCACGTGCGGTCAACCAAATGCCCTTCTGAACCGCTCTCGCGAAAAGACGCGGAGAGAATAGCGGGAGAAGTAAGGCGCTGCTGATATCACTCCGTTCGCACATTTTTAGTGTGCTCTCACGGACGATTTTTTTGCCGTTATCTCTTCCGGATCCGGATTGTCTCTTAGTTTGTTATGTTCGGTTAGTTAATCCATTTTTTTTTTCATTTTCTTATTACTTACTTTATTTTTATCATTTTTCACTGCAGTATAAATAATTAAGAGGGGGGTAAAATAAGTGTTTCGGAGCTAAAAAAATGACACTATTCAATATTATCTTTTGAAAAAAAGATTGAAATAAAAAATCAATACAACACTTTTGCTAAAACTTTTCTTGGTGACGAAATGTAGGACCAAAGATTACTTGTTTTCTTTCAGTTGCGTGCAGTGTTTTCCTGCTTTGAAATGCAAACATATTTTAACTTGTAAGGTGCGTCGTATCTGCATATTCAATTTTCGAAATTTATTTTTTGAGCCTCCATTTAAATAACCCACGAGCCACCCCTGAGGTCTACATATGCACGAGAGCCTTATCAGCGTATATTTTTGGAATTCTAACACCAGAACTATTTAAAAGCAAAGTACCATCTGGATAAACCTTTGAAAAAGAAATGGGTGACGGTAGTTTTCTCTTCTGTTATTGGATTGTTTATTTGTATTGATATTTTATCAAGTTGCAGAGTAATTGTATGATTGTTTTCTTTGAGTTCAGTAATACCTCGACTTACGCTAACCCAGAGCTACGCGATTTAAAATCTCGTTGACTCGTCTTTTGTTTACTTAGAAAATAATTTCGGTTTGCGATTTTAATAATATGATTTGTTACACATACGTATTATCTGAAATGTCGCTAAACATATTTTTCTAAATTATTTTCTTTAGTCTCCACCAGGAATTAAAAATAATTTGTATGTACGAAATTATATCCCGACTAACGCGGTTATTGCTCGGTCCCACTTATCGCTAGTTCGGGGTATCACTCTACTTCAAGAGACCTCCTCATCGTACTTTTACGGAGCACGCGCAAAATTTCTTTTCTTTTACTTTTTTTCAGAAGGAACATTTTTGTTGTTGTTGTTGTTGTGAGTAGGTAGCTCTTAAAATAAAAAAGTATTTAATGCAATAAAGCTAATTTTGAGTTTTTTAATGAGATTTTTCTATTTCACGTAACAGAGAAAGGAAAGAGTTTAAAACAATATTCGTAAACGCGTTTACTTAAAACTACACAAAATATTTCCATTCAGAAAAACAGTGAAGAAACCCAAAACAGAAAGACGAATCGGTTGGTGAATCATAAGTGCGATCCTAAAAGACATACTCTCATAAAAAGTCAAAAAAGAGACGAATAGAGCTACCACAGTTTTCGAAGCAATGTTTATAACCTATAGCCTCGTTGTGAATGAACAAAATTAGTAGTAAGCCTTTAGAAGTGCATGCGCAACAGATTCTTAAAAAATGGGCTCGGGCTTTCATTTTTTTTTTTTAAATTAAAGATCCAAATTTATGATCATTTTATTCGAAGGTATGCGATTTCGTTTTAAAAGAAATTTCGGCTACAGAAACTTAACAAAAATTCTCAACACTTTTTCCTTACCTCAGAATATTTCTACTTATGTGGCAATAGGATATTTACTTCAATTTTATTGTGATTATTCATTTGAATAAATCTTTCAGAAAGAAAGTATAGAAAGTATATACTTACCGTTCACATTGGTTGAAAGCAGACTACAAAAGAAGAACCCAGTCAAGAATTGCAGGAACATCGCGATAAACTGTAAATATTCACTGCACGAAAACGTAAGACTGGAGTCGTACAAGGTTCTATGTACAGTGTCTTTTAGGCTGACATAGTGCGCCTTTTATATCTGCATGATGTGTTTCAATTATCCGTAACTTATGTAACATGAAACATATTGCGTTCGATGAAAGATCCACGATACAAAAGAAAGGGAAATTAGGTATTGTAGTTCAAGGTACCTTATTTTTCAAATGAATACTAGAAATAAATGTCTTTCCTCAGTTTAATTTAATAGCTGAAATTGCAAAATGAAGACCTACTTTTTTTATATTGATGAACAATTGTTAGTTACCTCGATGACAGTACATTTAATCAAAACAGTGGAGTAATTTAGCAGAATATAACGTAAGTTTTACAATATTTCACGTATTTACAACCATAATGATTTCTTAAACAATCGGCAGTTTTCGTCTATTTGGAAGAAAATTTCTTTGAAGGACGTTTATCGCAACTATAGAAATCTATTTGATATAAAATTTTACTTCTTGAAACATAATTTAAAAACAAAAATCACAAAATGAGTGTACTCATGAAATGAGTTATAATGATTTCTTTGAAATTTTGAAGACATACGAGGAGGGGGGGGGTGATAGCTCTCAGGGGGAAGAAAAAGAAACAAAAAAATTTCCGTTCTTTAGAAATCAGTAATATACGGAGTAAAAAATTTAATTGTTAATAATATGTTTCTGAAAATTTAGACCTCACATTAATTAATGAATGTATCATTAGAGACTAAATGATTAGTACGGCGTAATTATTATCAGTGTATCGACAACATACTAAGGAATACTTATAACAGCTATAGATATCGATAGCAATTCTTCTTACTGGATATTTCACGTTAGCTAGTACATGTATCATTATCATTTAAGTGCAGTCAATCTATTTCAGGATACTAGAGACTAGTGATGGGAAAAACAAAATTCTTTTAAGGAATCAAATACTCCGCTTTTGACGTAGCCAAGAACGTATAGTAAGGGAGGGGAGGGGGTCCTTGGGGTCTGGACACTTCCACCCTACCCCCGAAATAAAACTTAATAAAGTGATAGTTTTCAGCTACATAGCTAAGATTTCCTTTCAAGGAACAAAAAATTCGACTTACATTATATATATATATATATATATTTCTACAGAGAGAGAGAGAGAGAGGTGGTGTATGGGTAAAACTAATCTCTAGTTTTTTTAAGTTTGAAGTACAAGAAAATTTACAGAATACTGCAAGCCATATATGTACATTCTGCGAGTCATAGATTATTACTCGGTCCTCCTCTGTACCCCCTAGTTAAAATATTGGGGGGGGACGTGTCCCTGGTCCCCATAGCTTGCGACACCCCTGCTTACAACGTCAAAATATTCTGTATCAATTGCCCATAGAACACAAGGCCACAATCAACGTACCTTGTTATAAAGTCACAAACAATTATCTGATATTTTCATTGACATTGTAACCAAAAAATTACTGTATTGCAAACACTATTGTCATTGGCGTAACTAGCCTGATTTTCTAGGGGGGGGGGCAGAAAATCAGGGGGAGAAGGGCGGGCTGCAGCTCCCTTTATCTTCGCAGTAGTATATTATTTGTAAGTTAGCATTACTATATTATTTATTACTATATTACTATGTATGTTCTGTACGTAAAACACAGGGCAAATGCAGTGACTGATTTTCGGCAGGGCATTCGCGCCAAGCGCCCGGAAAGCAGTAGACCTGTGGGCGCCCATAGGAATTTTTCTAGGGGGGGCAAAGTCCAAAAATTTTTTCTAGAGGGGTGCAAATTTAAAACTTTTAACAAATTTAGTTCTGTTTTTACCATTTGTATACATCATGAGACATTAACCTAAAACTTTAGGGGGGGGCAAGTGCCCTACCTTGCCCCCCTTATGGGCGCCCATGGCACCTGATCATTATTTAGATGTGCCTATGGGGGAAAATTCTTGAAAGTGTGCTAGCGCTTAAACGGTACATTCGATTGAGCTGAAATTGGGTATACATGTTATAAACCACCATCGTAAGACCGGTATTGATTTTGATGTGTATGGGGCTCAAAGGCGGATTAAAGGGGGAACGGAGGGGGCGACCCCCCCCCCTCCGAGAAAAAGAAATTAATGTAAAAGATGCTATTTTACTTCCATAAAATGTATGTATATGTCAATCTTCTAACAAACCTCTCCCACCGACAAACTAACCGCCCCCCCGACAAACTTGCATTAATCCGCCATTGATAGGACTAATAGTTTTTCTACAGGGCTACGACAAAGATTTCTTTTACATTATGGCATATGGAGAGAAATTCTTGAAAGTGCGCTAGCGTTTAAACGGCGCATTCTATTGAGCTTCAATTTAGTATATATGTTTGAATTATCCATCGATTAAAATTTATTTAAATGCTTGGTAATGATCTTAATCGTAAGTGTTCGGAAAGTCGAGTGGAGTCACTCCAGATTTTTTTTTTTTTTTTTTTAGCAAAACGGTCTCAAGCACAAATTTATTATTATTCGGCGTCAATTATTCGGCGCAAACTATCATTTCAGCTTGGCCTATGTAGTGATGTATGCTAATCGTAAGGAAACCACAGAGCTGATTTTCAATCGGAACTGGTATAAAGGAATTGCCTTCCTAAGTGGAGTGAAGTGAAGATCTATCCCACTGTAAATCTGATATGAGCATTGGAAAAATAAATACAAAAATATTATGAAACATGTTACTTAAAAAACTCGGAATAAAATTAATCATTGAATATTAAATAATATAAATGTAATATTATCATGGGTCGATTAAGACCAACAGGGGCCCCGGGCATTGATGAATTTGGGTACCCCCATCTATGAAATTTGTTTTCCTTTTCATAAAATTTTAACATATAAAAGAATATTTCAGAACAACATTTGAAATTGAGGGCCCTGGGAAAAGTCCCGATTTTCCCATGCGATAATACACTATCTGGCCAAAAGTATCCGGACACCCCCAAAAAAGTGGTTTTGGCGGGTGACGCAAATTTGATGCGTAATCGAAAGCTGTTAAAGTGTTGGTAGTGGTTTGTCCGGTTGTATGTATGCGTTTGTGAAGCAATGAGTAAGTCAAAGGAGCTTAGTGAGTTCGATCGTGGCAGTATAGTGGGATGCCACTTTTGTGAGAAATCAGTTCGTGAGATTGCAGACATTCTATAGAAGCCTAAATCCACTGTGAGTGATGTAATTGTGAAGTGCAAACGTCGAGGCAGTGAAACTGCAGAAAAACGGAGTAGTAGAGCGAAAAAACTTAGTGAACGGAGCCGTAGAACTCTGAAAAGGGTAGTGGAAAACAATCGCAAGTCCTCGTTGGTAGAAATTTCTCAGGAGTTCCAAAGTTCATCAGATGCTAGTGTTAGCAGCAGGACTTTTCGTCGAGAGTTAAACAACTTGGGATTCCGTGGTCGTGCAGCCGCTCACAAGCCGAACATCACTCCACAGAATGCGAAGCATCGATTGCAATGGTGCAGAGATCACCGTCATTGAACTGTGGACGTGTGGAAAACTGTTTGTTGGAGTGATGAATCTCGCTTCACAGTCTGGCTGTCGGAGGGACGCGTCTGAGTTTGGCGGATGCCCGGCGAACGTTTTTTGCGTGACTGACTTGTGCCGACTGTTAAGTTTCGTGGTGGCGGTATAATGGTGGTGGACGTTTCTTGTGGTTGAGCCTGGGTCCGTTAGTTCCTGTGGTTGGAAACAACCATGGGACCAACCATTCTGCGATGTAGGAGGACATTCTGGACAATGCTGCACTCCCAACTCCGTGGCAATATTACGGGGAAGGCCCATTTCTCTTCCAGCAGGATAACTGCTCCATTCACACATCGAGGCTTGCACAGACGTGGTTTGACGAAATGAGCGTTCAAAAACTGGACTGGCCTTCTCAGATCCCCGATCTTAATCCCACAGAACACCTCTGGGACGAATTAGAGCGCATATTACGTAGCCAGCCAAATCGACCATCCTCACTGCAAGCACTCACTTCAGCCGTGATGGATGCCTGGAAGTCAATTCCTACGGTCACCTGTCAAAAACTGGTGCAAAGTCTTCCCAGAGGTGTGCAGGCTGTCATTGATGCAAAAGGGGGACCACCATCATATTAAATATGTGCCTCAGGACGCTCCAAGTCCATATCACTGGGTGTCCGGATACTTTTGGCCAGATAGTGTAAGGCTCTGAATATTATTATCCTTCATAATATTGTTATTATCGATCGAACCATTTCATCTCACTTTGCATCGTAATTAAATAATCATTTTTATGTTTGTCATATAGCACCCTTCTTTGTATGCTGTGATGTGAAAATAGCTTTGTACGGCATGAAAAAGTTTTCGAAAGAGGGGGCCCCAATGGAGCTTTTGCACGGGGCCCTCAACTCGGCAGATCGGCCCCTGTCTGCATGCTAGTAAAAAGTTAAATGTTAAAATAGGGGGAAGAATTCTTTTTTCTTTTAATTTTTTTTTCCTTGCTACTAGAATGTTTGAGGTAATTACTACCAAAGGGCAAATAATGTTTATAGGATAGTGAGTCTGCAGTATACGAGTATATAATGATGACAGTTGTGCATGCCTCGGTTTGTAGTACATTATTAATATACAGGGTGTCCAGCCTTAATGTGACCCAATAGCTAATTCCCGAACCATTCGGTTTAGATATGCACTTCCAATTTGAAAAATGTTTTAAAAAAGGTAAAGAATGTTTTTACGTGCTTTTCGAACCAAAACACCCATTTAGAAAAAAAAAATACAAAAATTAAATTTTTATACGGTCCCCAGGTCCTATCACTTATATTTAGGAAAAGATGCAGTACACAAAAACAAAGTAAACACAAAAAGTTTCATTTTATTACGATAAAAACTGACCAAGTTATGGAACTTTGAAAATCATACATTTCATCCATTTTCTCGGCCAATTTCAAGAAGCTAGTAAGGGACCGTCTCCAAAGTGAAATTAATTGGAACTCTGCCAGGAAACATTCGCTCTTGCACGTCACTCTTATGTAAATCGTTTTTAAATTTAAAAGTACACACATTACGTTAATATTACAATAACTGAGTACTTAAGAAACAAAATTTATTCTGTGTACGTGTAAAACATAGATAAAATAAAATATTTTGGACGAAGAAAACTTTTCAAAAGCAGTTCCAAAAACTTAGACTTATTTGCCTGCGGCTTCAGACTGATTTGCTGCGGTACTGATCATGGCAAACGTTAAAAATCTGTTGTGTAGTCGCTTGCAATTGCATACAGTCGTATTCTAATATTACGAATTCTAGTACAGGAGAACGAGATTTATATAAATGAAGAATACTGCGAAATGGTACTGTTGTATGGGCAGTGTAATCGAAATAAGAGAGAGGCGGCAAGACTTTATGCCATTAAATTTCCCAGTCGAAGACATCCATCTTATTGTACAATTGCCCGTGCTGTTCAACGCTTGTATAGAACTGGGAGCTGTCATAGACGTATTCCCTTGTCTCGTGCCACACCTTCAAGCTTGCGGATACCCGCTGAGGATGTTCTAGGATATGCCCTGGCTCATCCTAAAAGTAGTGTCCAGGATATTAGCAAGGCTTGTTCCTACTCATAATCGACGGTGTGGAACATATTACATACGTGCGGTGCATTTCCTTATCGTCCAGTCCTGGCGCAGGAGCTAATGCCTGGAGACCAGTTGTATACATCTCGTTCTCCCATACTAGAATTCGTAATATTAGAATACGGCTGTATGCAATTGCAAGCGACTACACAACAGATTTTTAACGTTCGCCATGATCAGTATCGCAGCAAATCAGTCTGAAGCCGCAGGCAAATAAGTCTATTTTTTTGGAACTGCTTTTGAAAAGTTTTCTTCGTCCAAAATATTTTATTTTATCGAACTGTTTCGAATTGTTTCGGACTGTATCGAACTGTTTCGAACTGTATCGAACTGTTATCGAATGTTATATCAGGTATATCAAGGAAAGGAGAATATTTGGCAAGAACCGCCCTAGGTCTTTTGCTGTTAGATGGATCACGAAAGTCGTAATCCGATCCGATAGTTCGGTGAGAATGTCATTATTTATATTGGTTATGTTGTAAAAGTTGACCGCAAGTCTGTGGATTGCGTGTTTAATCGGCTCGATAGCCATGTCATTTTGAATGGTAGTGCTTCTTTCAGTGGCGTACGCTGGGGGTCGTCCCAGGGAACACGAGCCCCCCACCCCCGAAATTTTCAGATTGAAAAGAATATTTTTTTTAAATAAACGTGGGCTTTTTGTTTGATCATCAAAAATTTCATTTTGAAAGATGTTCAAGTTAATTTTATATACATAATTGTTGAACGAATGGCCCATTTCTAGATTTTTTTTAAGACCAGTTTTTGAAGGAGAACAGATTCCTTCAGTTTAACTTTTTCATCTGGGTTCGCGGAATCGTCAAATCGATTCAATCTGCGCTCGTGGAATCTCTCGTGGGCTCGTCAAATTTAGTCGGGCAAAGATCATAGCAGAAGGAATTTTTTTAACCTCCCTTCGTTGAAAAATCCACTATTGTGGAGGTCTTGTCTTCAGCCTTCCCCCTTCTTTCGAACAATAGGATAGCCTCAAATTTCTCTGGACGGTCCAAAGTATATTGATTCACTTCTTTTGTTTGAGGTGCGAATTAGTTCCAGATGTTTTGACCCCGTTTTCCTGAAGTAGCACTGGAAAAGGAAGGGTTCAATGTCGAAAAAGGTGCTTTCTTGAAATTTCTGGACTATTCTATGCATTCAAACACCGCTAGTAGCAATGACTGCTCGTTTTCTACATGGGCGTTCATCCACTCATCGTTAACTCACCGACTCATCGAATTAAGACATCGGCAAGAGCACTTTTGATTTTCTGCAATAGAAGAATTTTTATTCGTGCATAGAGGTGATCTAGACGAGCAATTTCGCCGATGGGAAACCGACAAGCAATTTTTTATCCGAAACTGCAGCTTTATAGTCATCGGGCCTTGCAGGTCTCCCAGTGGTTTACATTTTAGCAAAATTCCTATAAATATTTGCGTAATTTAGATGTGCCTTTGCATAATCTAATAAAAATTTGTACAATTCTTGAATTAATCGCATAATTTACTTCAAATTTCCTATATTGTGGTCGGGACGGGGCAGGGGGGTGGGATCCCCCCCCTTGCCCTCTCCCACAAAATTTGGATTTGAAAAGAAATATTTACAAAAAAAAAAAAAAAAAAAACCATGTAAGTTTTTATTATATAAAATCGTTTGTAACATTTAAATAATTAAAAAAAAATAAAAGAAAATCTTTTTGAGCGTCAGCTGCATTATAAGAATAACGGAAACTTCATTAAAATGAGCAACTCTTTTGAAACCTATTAATGTAAACAGCAAGAAGAGAAATCAGTTAATTTTTAAAAGTTATCCAAGAAATATGAAAGTTAAAATCCCACTAAAATTCCTATACAATTTGCAATATTGTTTTTTAATTATTAATTTTGAATGTTGTTGCTACTTACATACATTGGTAAAAATTGAAATTAATATCTTACCAATCGAATAATTTGACTATTATTAATAATAGCTGAACATCACTTTGTCAAAATTTCACCCAAAGTCCCAGTCTGAGACTAAAATAACCCTTACTTCGACCTTTGGCTTTTACTTGATAAACCTGAATGGCCTTGTGGTAGAGCGTCAGTCTGTGACTCAGTACGCTCAGGGTTCGGACCTGGTGGAGGTAGAATTTTCTTTTTCAGAAAAATGGAAAGTTAGCATCCAAAAAACGAAAAAATAATAAACCGAACGGACATTTTTTTGAAAATTTTGCTGCCAGTCGTTTATTCTTTATTAGCAAATATATTTTAACAGTTTATCGGTTTCTCATCAGTGTTTTTTTCTTTATTTCATCACAGTCATCGGGAAACGATGATTGGCTTGATGGCCCCCCGAGAGGACATTTTGTACCAGTTCCCAATGAAATTTCCCGTTTTTGGAGTGAAAAGCCGAGATCGGCCATGCTCGTTCTCCTCTAATTAAACTCATCCGCCTCTCATCGTCCGATGGGTTATTGCTACTAGGGGTCCCCCCTTCGGCTAGTTGAAATAACTGGACCCCTGATTCTAGTCTGTTTCATTGAGAAAGACGTGGTATTCTAAGTTGTTCTTTTTTCAGTGTAGCCGACGTTGGGTAAGATCTAAAGATCAATAGCGATAAGAATTGCTGGCTGACAGTTGCATTGCTGGATCTGTTAAAGCTATGTGAAGTTTATTTTTGTATGGCCAACTTTAGGTTGAATAGCAGTAATAATAGTAATCCTTTCGTAATTATTTGAAAAATGAAAAAATTCAAAATTCTGAAAAGCTTTTTTGTTGTAAGTTCATCTAAAACGGAACTAAATGGAAACTGCGAGTACTGCCTCTACATCTGAAGAATTAGTTTGCCCGATTAGAGAGTCATCAGTGTGTGTTTGCGACACTGCCTGCCTGTTCGACACTGAAAGACAATGAAAGTTAGGGCAAATCTCATGTTGAAACAGCGACATTTGGAGTGAACGATACCCACACAAAAAAAATTTCTGAGACGTTTGGCGATAATTTTTCACTTTTTGCTACTCCCACAATGAAATTCATGTCTGACTGTGCGAGATTAAAAGCATTACGAAATATTTGGATTCCTTTGCAATTACTCTTTTCCTGAACAAAACTTTGTATCCAAAAAGTGGCGATTTCAGATATCATGGCTCCACAAATTTTTTTATCTAGCCTATTCAAAAACTGAAAACAGCCCTTATTCCAAATATTGCATTTTGTTCCCTCTAACTGATTCCGTCCGGGAAAAGGTAGCCACCAGTCTCTGGTTTGAAATTTTGAGTAGGCATATTTTATAGGTCTCCCCCCTCAATCAATCATGATGCTCTCGCAATGCCTCTGGTCCAGGGTTATGGCCTGTCGCGTGGCTGTCGATCTAATGGTTTGCAGTTTTAGGTGGTTTTCTCCAGATGTAACGTAAATATACGCGTTAGAACACTTTAAAAAGTCAACCCCCAAAGCATCGCCCCTTTAGGCAGATAACCCTCGTGTAGCATTGCCTTAACCACAAAATCAAGTCAGAAGAGGTTTCACCTGATCCTTGCAAGTTTAAAAGTTTGTTGCTGTGTAAATGATCATCGTATTGCAGAAAGATTATCAAATTAAAATTCACATTATAGTCTTATCCTTTCCTTCTTAATATCTTCTTGCTTTGTGTGAAGTGTGATAAGTAAGTATAAAATAAGGAATCTCTTATTTCAAACTCTCTCATTAATAAAATACTACGCAAATAGTCTGGTACATTCTGATACCGATCCTTGCTCCACCCTTGATAGTTATTCTGACACTGGCATTAAGTCAGTTGTGCATGTAATTTCACTATCTAATATTTTGCCAAGAGTACCAAGCTTAATGCTGTTGGTGCGAAAAACATTTTTTTTTTAAATTCGAAACGTCACCATGTGCAATAGTTGCGATTTTGATAGTAAAATTAAACCCTGAAATTTGGATGAATTTGTTTAATACCTTACGCCTCCTCAAGATCCACGAATTTTGGAAATTATAGGAAAAAATGCTTTAAAATCAACTGCTCTTTTCATTAAAGAAAAAAAAAGTATGAAATGTCACCAGGTTATTTATTTGCACTTTTGAGTATATAAATATTTGTAAAAAGCTAGCCGATGTAAACTTAATTCCTAGGCCTCCCCAAATCCCTTGAAGTTTGCCATTTTTACTCCAAAAATAGCTCGATAAATTGGAGAAACAAACTCGTCTGCATCCACTTCATTGCCAACATGAGCTTGATATTAACAAATCTCAACCTCTCACATACTTTTTGTAAACATCGTCCTGATTTTCAGCCTTCATTCTTCTTTAAATTATTACTCCTCCTCCCCCCCTCCCCATTCTATCCCAGAAAGATCCCGATTTCATTCCATAGCGCTCTCAGCTGATTTTGAAACCTAAGTCTCAAATAAAATTATCTGTGTTTTCCAGAAAATGTGATAGGCAAAGCGTCGGTGATCGAGCTGCAGCTGATCTTGCGTCAGCTTTCTTCATGATGTAAGTGAACATATACAAGAACAGACGAAAGATAACATTACACCTGTTATTGATCAGTTTAAAATTCGGCGAGAAAGGATAAAGACACGTCAAGCAATTCAATATGAGGTAATTCGTCTGGTCACAAGGGCGGATTAAAGGGGGGGGTTGGAGGGGAAAACCACCCCCCTAAGAAAAAAAAATTAATGCAAACGATCCTATTTTACTTCCATAAAATGGATGCATTTGTCAATCTTCTAACTAACTGCTCCCACCGACAAACTAACCGCCCCCCCCACACACACACAAGATCATAGCTTTCTTTTTTGACGGAAGAAGGGATGAAACTTTTACAATTACGAAAATGGATGATAGCAAGTGGCATAAAAGAAAAGTATGAGAGGAGCATATTACATTAGTTGAAGAACCCGGTTCTGTCTATTTGAGACAATTTGCACCAAAGAGCAAGAGTTCAAAGGACATTTCCGATGGTATCTTCAGCTTATCAAACGAGAAAGCTTTTGATTTATCATAATTAGCCTTTATTGGAAGAGATGGGGAAGTGACTAATACTGATGTAAATGCACGTGTAATTAGACGCCTTGAAGAAACGTTCAAATCTCCCGTACATTGGACAACTATGTAAATTTCATTTAAAAAAACTGCCTTTATGCCACCTTACAGAAACAGTCGACGGGAAAACATCAAGACCAAGCGCATTCAGTAGATTGATTGGTAAATCCCCGAAGACGCGCCTCCTATCATTAAGTTCCGGGAAATTGAATTTTCGTTTGAGTCCGATATTGACTTTGGCGATCTTAGCATGGATCAACGTTATTTGTGGGAAATTTGTAAGGCTGTTTCCTCTGGTTATTACCCACAAGATCTAGCAAATAGAGACCTTGGAAAACTTTCTCATTCTCGCTGGCCGTCATTCGCAAATCGCATTTTGCGTTTGTATTTTGGAACATCTTATCCAACACCACAACTTATTGTATTAGCCAACATGGCTCAGAATCAAGTGTAACAGTGCCTTTCAGGATGACCCAAATAATTGGCAATATTTTATAACTCGATTTCAGTATCTCCCAGATAATTTAAAGGGTATAATAAAAGAAGTTGTTCGAAACAGCGCGTATTTTGCTCATGCAGAAAATGTACTCGCTGCAATGTTATTCGACGATAGAATATCTGTCCATCAGCTTGCCATTCAGCGTATCATAAAGGCCAGAAAATCCGCGGAACCAACAATGAGCATTTGAAAATTTCAGATTCCATAGGCGAATTTCGAAAGCAGTGACTACATTGACCTTATCCATTGGCAAGAATGTGTTACGACTGAGCCTCCCATCACAAAGAAATGGACAAATAGTGTGTTACAGGAATTACTGAAGTCAGATAAACATTCAAGTTCTTGCGATAAATTTCTAAAAATACTCTGCCATTCCCAAGCAGTTGAGAGGATGATTAGGACTGTGACAGAATCTGCTCTTCATGTGTGTGGCCTCCATACAAGAGATGGATTCATCCGAGCAAAAACATTCGTTAGGAAGCTAATGCCATGTTTTGAAAAAAAGTCTGATTTCTAAGTGAAATAACCTACTCCTTACATGAGAAGGTAAGACTAGTATCTTCTCTATTTACAGACCTTTGCGTACCATTTTCAGTGAAAAACGCTCAACTTCAAGGAATTTGGGGAGGCCTAAGAATTAATTTTACATCGGCTAGCTTTTTACAAATGTTTATGTACTCAAAAGTGCAAATAAATAACCTGGTGATATTTCATGTTTTTATTTATTTTTTTTAATGAAAAGAGCAGTTGATTTTAAAGCATTTTTTCCTACAATTTCCAGAATTCGTGGATCTTGAGGAGGCCTAAGATATTAAACAATTTCTTCATTGCATATGGTGACGTTTCGAATTTCAAAAAAAATTGTTTTTCGCACCACCCTAGTGTGTAATCTAAGATAACGACTTAACAATGTTGTGGTTTATGGTAGAACAATATACGTATGTTTTTGACTAAGTGTTTTACTTTATTTTGGTCTAACAGCAGTTTTTCTTTTTCCTTTGTGTGGGTGTGCCTGTGTTCTACTATATAAAATATTTATTTTACGCCTGTTTTGCACGAATATCCTCCTATATCTTGCCCCCCCCCCGAAAAAATCCTGCGTGTGCCACTGGTTTCTTTGTGCGATTTAGTTGCGAAAGCCTGTATGTGGCTCCGTGAAGTAGCAGTAGACCTGATCATTGTTTTGCAATTGAGCGTTTTGTTTTGCTTGCTGAGTTTTTTAGAATAAAGTATAGGTGCAATATTTTTGGCGGCAGCCGCCATGCGGTTTCTAATTTTAGTGACGTGTGTTTTTCATCTTAGCGATCTGTCCAGCGTGCTTTTGGAAAGTATTTTAATTTGAGTATATGGTTAATCAAAGAGGTCAGGGCAGTGGCGTATTATTGCAAGTTTGCCGGGGGGGCGGTTGGTTTGTCGGTGGGGCGGTTAGTTAGAAGATTGACATATACATCCATTTTATGGAAGTAAAAAGGATCTTTTACATTAATTTCTTTTTTCTCGGGGGGCGGCGGAGGGGCGACCGCCCCCCTTTAATCCGCCCTTAGGTCATGATGGGAAAATGAGAGTACGTGCCGGCATATTTTTAGCAAGACATTACTAATTTTTTCGCTGTCCGGACATTTTTTAGTAACCATTTTTGTAATAATCATAACCAGTGCCGTCGGTTTTGTGGGCGAGATTTCTGTAGTGCAAGGAGTACGAAGGAAATTATTGATCGGCTGCTTAATATGAGAAACTATAATTGGGTCCGCTGCAATGTTTTCGTGGAGGCTAAGTTGCTTTTCATATGTTCGAGCCAGTGTATTTGCTTTATTCTAGTCGGTTAAAACGTAACTGCTGCCTTCTTTGAGGGGACGGATATGTTCTTTTTGGTTGTTTAATTTTTTCGGTGCCTTCCATACTGAGTCGTCTTCGGAGTTAAGGCTAGTCATAAAGTTTCCGCAGTTTTCATTTGCATGGGATTTTAGTAGAAGTCTGGTTTCAGCTCTTATTTTGCCTCTTAATGGGACTACGAGTGCGTTGGTATAATTTCCTAGCAGTATTATGCTGCCTAAATATTTCTCTAAGGTAAGGGGACAGTTTGATAGCTCCGTTGTCGTTAACAGGTTTATGTGGTGTTATGGCCAATTATCAGTGCGGGGATTGCCCTCCGTGGAGGACTTTCTAAGGAATCCTAACCCGTATCTACGCGAAGTTTCGGAGAAAACTTCGGAAAACTCCGAACGGTTAAGTCGACGGATGCGACCTGGTTTTGAACCAGGCACCTTCCGTCTCCCAGTTGAGGTTTGGTTTGTGTGATTACGGCAAGGGTTCGCTAGGTCGATCTGCCAAGGATGAGGGGTGCCTTGGTAGGAGAGCTTTCTAAGGGGTTCTAAGGCGTATTCACGTTACATCTGGAGAAAACCTACCAAAACTCCAGACCGTTAGATCGACTGCCCGAACCCGGTACCTTCACACTTCGGCCGTCTATCATTTTCAGTGACATAACCAGTTAGAGTGAGCCAAAAAAAAGTAATTTTTGAAATCACTACTCTAATAGTGGGAGAAGGTTCTCAATGGGTTCAATAAAAACGGTGTAAAATATTATTGTGATTGTATAATATCTTCTGCCTCTGCACCGGACCTGAATTTTCGGAATTTGGATAAAAATAGACACTTCTTACTAGGCGTAAAAAAATTATTATTTTTCACTGTTGTTATTCTAATAGTGCGGGAAATGAGCCCACTGGGTTTAATATTACTCTAAATTATTTTTCCTATCAAATAATATCTTCGGCCTTTGCATCGCACTTGAAAATTTGCAATTATCTACGAAAAATGCACTTTTTCGTGTAATGCCTCATTGGCGTTTTGTGACCGGTATATAAGAAAAGAGGGGAGAGTTTAGTTCCTTCAACTGTTGATTTCTGTTGGAATTTCATTCTTCGTAATGTTACGAATTTTCGGGGCAACCCGCTGTTCTGGGGCTTTAAATAGTTCAAAATTTGTATTCAACGCTTCAAATAGTTAAATTTTGCTTTTCGTTGCATCAAAATCGGTCAACTAGAACCGGAGATAGGGAGGTTTCGGTTTCCCATTCAATTGTATGCAGTTTCTAGAAATCTCAAGAAATATTGGTCCTAGGCCTTCGGTAACTTCACTTTTGGGGACTTATTTTTGGCTCCAAATTTGGCGATTTTTCGCCAAAAGTCGACAAGCTTGGTGACATTTTGGTCATTTGGCGCGATTTTCCCAATGGGGCCTGAATGTTGGTTTTTCTGCATTAAAATCATATAACCTAACATTTCTCTTCTATGACGTAATCAAAATTCCCGCTTTATGTGGAATCTTCGAGAAATAAACTTTTCTGGAAGTTTCTCGTAGCTTCTGCGCCATCTACAAATATAAGCCTTTCAGAGGCCCCAGTTCAGTGTGGAGTGAGCTCTCGTCGAGTGTGAATCGAGCTCTCTGAGTGAATACGCTTGCATTGCTCTGTGAATTGATAGTGCTATAGAAGCGGGGTTTCCGCTTGCTTTTCGAAGCTGATTTTAAAGTGCGTGTGTAAATTCTTTATTACTGAGTCTTGAGGGATTGCTTGCGATATATCTCGTACATTTCCACTGAATTTTTGCCTGTGGAAGTGTTTTATTTTGTGTAGGAAATACAGCATGTCTGAGAACTTCAGATCTAAGCGGACTGTTAAAAGCACATTACTGTTTGATTGTGCTTGTGAATCTTGTACAGCTGATTGTTCGAAGAAGTTCTAGAAACAATAAAGTTGTGTTCTATCCTGACATGTGGACTCTTTGCTAGAACTCTCTACACCAACTGGACTTTAGAACGACGAACCCAGGAAACAAGCAGAGTATTCTGAAACAGTAAGTCACGTTGGGCAACTGAGACTACGTATATGTACTGTTTATCATGCGTACTATTGAGTCTCTGTGCGTGGAGCACTAGAACTAATTCACTCATGGCATAGTAATCAGGGCTGGGGAGTAGCGCGCTACTTGTAGCGAAACTACAGTAGCCGCTACTTTTTTTTGTAGTTTGTAGTGTAGCGCGCTACTTTTTTTAAAAAGTAGTGTAGCGTGTAGCGCGCTACAAAAAAACAGTAGTTTGTAGCGAATTTTGGAAGCTACTTTTGCCGTGTCATCATTTCCGGTGATTGATCCCGTGGTGCAATTTCTCTCTCTTCTGACTCCAAGCATAACTAGTGCGTTTCAGTACGCTATAATGGGAACCCAATATATTTTTCAGAATCTTGAAGACGCACTGCGGAGAAAAGTGCCCCCACTGAGCGGTGGGCGTGCTTTTGTGGTTTCACGCGTTATCCTTTGGCGGTGGTCATTAAAAGTCAATAAATTCTTCGACCCTGCACTGTATCCCCCCTTGTACAATGCCTTGACCATTAAAAAAAAAACCCACTGCGTCCGGAAAAAGACGCAACTGGAAATTGGCCTTGATGCTTGAAAGACACCCAATCACTCCCCCGCCCCCCCCTCCCAGGGGACACACGTACACGAGGGGGGGGGAGGGGGTTTGCTTTGCCTGAAGCGGAAGCCTGACATTGTGCATCTTTTTTCTTTTTATCGTTCTCAGTATTATTTGTAGAATCACCAATCTGCCATAAAGAGGAAAAAAAAGGAAGGTAAGAGAGGTCCAAAGTTGAACAGAGGTTATTTTGATGGGGCCTCGAGAGTCTCATTATCACACGGGCGTGTGGGCCCGTGAGCCCCTGAAAAATAAAGGCCTCGCAAATCTCTCCATTTATTGTATATTAAATTTATATATGCTGCAATAATAATTTTTATTAAGCTAAATTTCCTTTATCTATATCATAATTGTGTAACAATAAAAAGGCTTCGAGACTTATTTTCTGTTCTTCTTTCTAACACAATGATAATGGTTTCTAAGACTAGATCAATAAAATAGAAATTAAAGGCGTTATTGAAAATTTATATCCATTAGTTAGCATTTTTTAAAATATTATGATGAAGAAAAGAAAATGGTATATGAGCGCTAAATGGTATATGAAAGCTACCTAGTTGCATTTTTAAAAAATAGGAGGGGGCGCAAAATCTTCAGTTGTCAGGTGGAAACGAGATTTAGTCATTTGCTGTGGGACAGAGAAACTGTTCTCTCAGCTTGTTTCCATCCCAGATTCAAACTATTCTGGATTGAGGAGGAGAGGAAGACCGAAGCCAAAAAAAATGGATGGAGGAATACCTCCAGAATATGTTTCCCACAACTTCAGATATCAGTATCGAGGATCAGCCCATGGATGATGACTTTTCTGGTTTTTTTAATTTCTCTTTCGCATGCACTCGAAATAGTTACGAGGAAGAACTTACAAGGTTCTTGTCAGAGCCAATTAAACCCCTATCTTCGCTTTCGTACACGTATATGAAAGAAGCCTTCAAAAAAACTAACACTGGCGTGCCGTCCAGTGCATCAGTACAAAGATTGTTTTCGATTGCATCGGACGCATTTTCTCTTCGACGATCATGTTTGGCGGATAACAATTTTGAGATCCAGCTCTTGTTAAAATTTAATAAACATGTTTTTGAATAAATTTATGTGGTTTTTATTTTATACTAGAGGCATGGCAGTCTTCCATGAATATGTTGAAATTCTTTCTTTCGTTAAAATTTTAAAGTGTCTATTATATTTAAATTATTAGGTTTTTTGTGTAATAATTTTCAGAATTTAATACGAAAATATGAGAATTTCTATTAATAATTAATAGTTTGTAAAATCCTTAGAGACTTATCTCTCTCTTAGCCTTAAAAGACAATATAATTCTATAAAATTCTTTTATACCTAACACAAAGAAAAAGTTGTGTTGATGATAATAACTTTTAAAATTTCTTTAACTTATATAGAGGATTTTTTTAATGCAATGTTTTAAATAGATATATCATGAACATAGACATCCATTTTATTATATTTTTAAAAACTTTTTTAGTTCTCATGATTTTTCTCATGCTTTCAGAGCTCACTTTCCCAATTTATTTTTATCATAGAGGTATTAAAACTTAATTAGTTTCAGCAATACTTCAATAATTATCAGTAGTTGCCAGTAGTGTATATATAGGCTTCCATTTCGGGGGGAGGGGGACGATTCGGTATTTTAAACTTTATTGTTCTAAAGTTAAAAGAAATGTTTCAAAATAGCTCCTTTTTAATAATTGCTTTACATTTTCGGAGGGGGCCCGCCTCCCCCTGCTCAAGTACTCGCCTGGTAGTTGTTTATTAGAGAAATAGTTTTTTCTAATTAAAGGCGAAAAGGTGCCCGGGGTCTTTCGTGCGTCCACCAAATCTGCGGCGCTCAACGCTACAAGGAAACCACCTTTTAATAAACGCGTTCTTTGGACGCGAGAGACACCCGCTGAGGTCATTAATCACGCTGGACGCGAGTAGAAAACCAAGGCTTTCGATATCGATAGTTTTCTCTAATTAGTATATAAATATCCTTAAATATGAATGTAATGCAAATTGAATCTGTTAGCAAAATTTGTCTCTTAAAAGTAGCGAAAAAGTAGCGAAGTAGCGACTACATTTCAAAAGTAGTGTAGCTAACTACATTTGTCAAAAAGTAGTTGTAGTTGTAGTTAACTACATTTTTCGAAAAGTAGCGGTAGTTGTAGCGCGCTACAAAAAAAAAGTAGTTTTTCCCACCACTGATAGTAATCAGGAAAGTTCTCAAATAAGTCATTAACTCTAAAGCTCTTCAAAAGTAAATCAAAGCATTTCACCAAGTAGAATGCACAAAGCAACAGATTTGAAGGAGTATTTCTGAACTACTAACAATTGACTGTGACGTCATATCTGTTAATACCTCATAGAAATGTGGTATCATTCAAAATCTGGAAACTGAATCTTCGGTAGGCTTTTGCAGTGGACTACATGTGTCCTTCATTTTAATTAACAAGATGTAAGTCATCTGTTTGAAATATTTCGATCGACAAACGGTGAAAAATCACATTCATGCAGTACTGGTATAATGAAAACTAGTTAGAGAGTGTCATCTTTCAATGTAAAAAACTTGTTAGTATTAGTTACTATTATTTCTCCACAAACCCACGTTATATTTCTACAGATGAGAAAAACCCAAACAAAGGCACCCTAAACAAGGAAAAGCCTAAAATAGGAGTTCATTTACTTTCCATGTCACACACAATGTTGAACGGTGTGTGAAATTAGTGACGGAAGTATCCGTAAAAGTTGGTGGAATCAGACTTTACCAGTGGCGGCCCGTGGTCAAAACTGTTAGTGCAGCCGGAAGCATATGAGCTCCCCCCTTCCTCCGAACAGGAATGGAAAATCTTTGTTATTGAATTCGAAAGCTGGCGGATTAAGCCCTCACCGAGGAAAAAAAAAAGAAATTACATAAAAAATGTAAGAGATCCTATTTTACTTCCATAAAATGGACATAAATTTCAACCAGCCGCTCTTATCCTCAAAATTGCATTAATCCGTGTATGCTTCGAAGTTTCTTTAGGATTTTCTTTTGTAACGATAACTTGAGAAGAAAAGAAAAAAAAAAGAAAACTTACATATTTTTTATAAATCAAATCAATCCTTCTTTCTTTTAAACATGCGAATCGGTCAGTGATGCCCCCATAAAAAGGCGTTGATTTAATTCAGATATCAATAATTTTAAAAGCTCTTTAAAATTTCCCATGTTTAAAGAATTTTCTCGCTCGCCATGTCCTCTAAATGCCAGTTCTTGCTTACTTAAAAACAATACTGCTTTGATGGGTAATTGTCCATTCATAAGCGTCTATTCAGGCTTACCTTCTTGATAAATTCAGCAAGATAAAGTCGAGAGTTTGCCGAAAATATATTCTCCTTACCCCCTCCCTCACTTCTCGAGCCAATCAGTGAGTCGAATTCACAAGTGCTGCTCGACGTTTGAATATCTTCGTGAGCTGAGTCTTAGCTGCGTACCCCCATTATAGCCTATGCCGGAGGGACTGCTTACGTAATCGTTGTCATGGCAACGGTGCTGCTAATTTTCTTATCAGCGCTCTGGGCTGAACCAAAGATTTTCCCAATTGAATTGCGGGAAGATTAAAGTGTTTTTTTTTTCTGAATGAGCAATCCGGCCACAATACGGTTTTTTTGTTTGGTTTTTTTTTTTTTTTTTGGAGATTTTTTAAATTTACTGTACGAATTCCATAATTCTAATCTGAATTTAAGAAAATTAGCAGAATAAATTATTTTAAAGTATGTGCTGATAATTTCAAGTGCAGCCCGGCTGTACTTGCTGTATCCCACGAGCCGCCACTGGACTTTACTGTATAGGAACTCTACTTTTTTTGCTTTATTCGCACAAAAAAGTATTCGAGTGCAAGATAGATTTTCTATCATAGTTTTTGTGAATAACTAATTAATGTTTTTCAATAAAACACGAAAATAATTATAAGAAATAATTGTTTATGCATGATTCATTTCTTAGGCAGAATAGTATTTTATATATGAAATCGACTTAGGAAATACGACTTACATTCGAGTACGCGCGCGCGCGCGTTTTAAGAGAATATAGATCACCTACACAATTGTATAAGTCAGTTCTTAAAATGATAGATGATTTCATCACATCCGCTATCCGCATTTTTGTCTCTACCAATTATGCGTGATTTGATTACGAGGATTTTTAGGGTTTTTTTTTTTTTTTTTTTTCCTTTCCCTGTTGTAGATTAAGTGCGAGTACTCTTTTCACATCTCGGTATGATACAACATTTTATAATTACTACATACTTACCGAATATTGTATTGTATTGTGGTATTGTATTGTATTGCAATTGTATTGTTTTGTGAGGAACAATATCTTCCGTCCGAGACATTCCTTCCTTTGTAAAGTAGCGCTAGCGGGCTTCGGGTTAACGGAAAAATAACACTGAGGTAATTAGCAATTATTTAATAATTATCAAGAAAATAGTTTTTTATATAATAATTCATTAATGAGTGCTTGTACTCGCTATTTTATATGTTCCATAGCCTTTCTGTGACACATGAAAAAGTGCATTTTTAGTCAAAAAATGCAAAATTTTGCACGTGCAAAAGATTTGCAAGTGCGGTGCGAAGGCAGAAGATATTATTTGATCGGAAAATTACTTTAGGCATACCTTATTAAACCCAGTGGGCCCATTTCTCGTTCTATTAGAATAACAACAGTGAATAATAATTATGTTTTTTACGCCCAGTAAAAAGTGTCTATTTTTAACCAAATTCCAAAAATTCAAGTCCGATGCAGAGGCAGAAGATATTATTCAATCACAATAATATTTTACAACTTTTATAGTGAACCCGGAGAGAACCCTTTCCGCACTATTAGAATAGTGATTTCATAAACTATTCTTTTTTCGGCCTACCCTAGTGTTTGTGTGTGTATGCATGATTCAAAAACTAAATCTTTCTTTTTAACCAAACCTTTCACACAAGGTTGAAAAGCTTTTAAGATTTCGGATTATCTGTCTGTTTGTCCATCCGTGCTCTAACTCCAAATATACATCGATTACTACGAAATTTTTATATGTTACAGGGGCGTATCCAGAGGGGGTTGCAGCCCCCCACCCCGAAATGAGACCCTTTACTTAGCTTACAATTGGAACTTAGCTTCCAATTTAATAGACAGCTCCCCCCGAAATAAAATCCTGGCTAAGCTAACTGTATTTGTATTTACTGTACCATGTACCCTATATCAAATGGTGCATTAGCATTTATAGTTCTTCTATAGGACAGCTCAAAAGACATTACGCTCGAGATCGAAGAAAAAAACTGTTTTTGGACTTGGTACACACATTGAAATAAACTAATAGCACCATGGTCTCAAAAAATTTCCAGATGGTTTTCCATAAGCTGCTTTACACATTGTAATAAGTGAAAAAGCTGGGCCTTTTGTGAAATTTTCAGAAAAAATTCTTAAACATGAATCTGAGCTGCAAGATTTTTCGAAGAGTGACACGTTTTGCGAAAATTTCCGATTTTTAAGAATTTTTCCTAAAAGTTTTGAAACTGATACAGGTTTATCGTTTATTTCAGTATGTAGTACAGCTTAGTTTCAAAACTTTGAAGTGCCTGACATAATTAGTTTATTTGTACTTATGTTCTTATGTACCAAAATCACATGATTTTTTCGAACTACACCGTTACAGTGTATTTTAGAGATATTTGGCTATTTGAAATGAAACAAAATTTATGCATACAAGATAGAGCTCTATATCGAAAATAGTGTCTGTATCATTAATACTTCTTCCACAGGAGCACTCATAATAATTCCAATACATTAATTTTAATGGTAGTTTAGAAACAGGGCCGCCCAGATGGTGTAGTGGCTTAGGAACCATTTTATCTCGCCTTGGGTCCGGTTTCGAATCCCAGCTTGGGCATGGATGTTAACTTGTCCGTCCCTTCATAGGCGGTAACGCTGGCAGCCCACTGGGTACCCCCACAATAAAATGGCCACAATATCTTCCGGCAGTTGTAGTGGACAATGCCTAATCGGCAAGTGCCGCCCGTTGAAAAAAAGAAATTCGGAGACAGGCATCCATTTAATGCACAGTACTATCCTACATGAAATGTTTTCTGATGGTCCGACGACAGTCCTGCTGTAGGCCAGAACTCTGAGGCTTCACACTTCTGCCATAAACCAGTTTCAGCGGTCTTAACCTTTCCCCGAAGATGGAAAAAGAAACGTAAATGTTAAGGAAAAAAATTTGTTTAGACTATGGATTTTATTCCATTTTGGTTTTATCCTTATGAATGTTTGGAACCTAAGCAACAGAAAAATTTTATGCGTGCTCAATGTTGGTATCAATTTTAAAATAAATTTCTGATACTTGTTGTGCCTGGAATGTTTACTTTCGGACTTACTATGAGTACTTGTATTCAATAATCCGCTTATAAATTGTTCATCGAGTAAAGTGGAGAGCACAATGTATGTTTTTACTAGCACACTGAGAAAGGAAATTTTTACAACCTGGCTATGTGTGAGCAAAATTGTAGCTACGGTCACAGGCACCCCTGGCAAGATTAGAATTTTGCGCGCCCCTAAGACTTATTCTTACTTACTATATTATATAAGGAGAATCTGCAAAGTGCGCCCTTCTGAAGCTGGCGTCCCTGGCAACTGCCCACTTGGCCAGCCCCTACCTACAGTACTATGTGTAGGAATCTAACCCACGCTTAGCTGTACGCTTAGCTGGTTAGAGTGGAATAAGACAAAATCCATAAACTCCAAGCTGCAGGTTTCTTTATTTCTCAGTCATGTATGCAAGTGCTTTAGAGTTTGAGCAGTGTTGTGCTGTGTTGTGGGATTATGGCCACTTATCTACACGTGGGATCTAAGCCGAAGGGTGAGGTGCTGCCGTGGAGGTCTACAGTCACTTGCAAAAGTTTAAGACCAGTAGCCGTTTTCCTGCATTTTAACAGATTGCATCATTTTTGCTCGTGATTACGTCATGTCATGCGTTGATTGCATCAGACGCTTTCTACTGCTATAAATAAACGTGCCTGTTTCGTTTATCAGTAGTTATTGGATTTTGTGTACACAGTGTTGTTGTATAATTGTTGCAATGGATGAGAAACCTTCACTTACTGTTGAAAAATGGGCAAAAATAGTGTCCCTGCATGAAGTTGGCTTTTCTGAACGTGAAATAAGTTTAAAGTTAAATGTCAGCAAGACAGGTGTGCATCAATGTATTAGTAAATTCAGAATTTCGGGAAATTATACGGATATTAAGAGAAGCAGTCGCCCAAAAAAAACTAGTGCATATGATGATATCATGTGATAAGAAGGATGGTCACTCGATCTCCAACAACCTTTTGCAATAAATTAGAGCTGCTCTAGCTGCAAAGGGTACCAACGTCAGTTCGAGTAGTGTTTCAAGACGTTTGACTTAAGATTTTGGTTTATTATCCGATAAACCTGCAAGGAAACCTCGACTTGCTCAAAGTATGAAAACGAAACGACTGACTTTCACCAGACAAATCTGAATTGGACCGAACAACAGTGGAGTACAGTGTTATTTTCCGATGAGTCAAGGATGTAGCAATTTTTTGCATGTGCTAAATGTATTCGCCGCCCATTTGGAAAAAGATATAATGACAGATATACGATTCCAACAGTGAAACACCCTCCAAGCTAGATGATATGGGATGCAATCTCTGCGTCTGGTACTGCTGCTCTGTATTTCCTGCCACCTAAAACCACGATGAACGGCAGTATAGAAACTTTAATTTATACGCGACAAGTTGAAGCTTCACATGGATGTTAACAGATGTTCAATTTTGTCACTCCGTGTCACTGGGCAAGGATTATTAAGGACTTTCTGACGGCTACCCAAATCCACGTGTTTGATTGGCCCGATAACAGCCCAGATTTGAATCCCATAGAGAATATAAGGTGCAGGGGCGTAGCCAAGGGGGATAGGGAGGTCACAGCCCCCCATGAAGAATTTTTTGCCATACAAAATGTATATTTTCACTCCCTTATCACACACACGTATGCATGTATGCGAGTTGCAGTAGTCGTAACCCCCCCCCCATGAAAAATTTCTGGTTACGCCTCTGATAAGGTGTATTGTGAAAAATAAAGTCGCAGAGAAGCTACCATTCAGTACTATAGAACTTGTTGAAGCAATAAAGCACGTTTGGTGTACAGAGATTTCTCAAGCTTACTGCCAGTCTCTTGTTCATAACATGCCTAAAAAGATTGCAGCAGTGATAAAAAATAAAGGAGGTGCAACAAAATACTAACTATACTTCAATAACCTTGTAAGTCTATTTTTTCATTTGTAACAGATGTTTCTGTTGCGGAATTCCATTAAATCGGATTTTTCTATGCGTGGTCTTAAACTTTTGCACACGACTGTATAAGGCAGGGATAGGCAAACTACGGCCCGCGGGCCAAATCCGGAAGGTTTTATCCTGCCCGCAGATAGAATTTTGCAGGATGTGTTTTTGAGCGAGTTTGGCAGCTGAAAGACGACATTGTGTCGTTCTTCCATGAGAAACAGTGTTCTGGGGAGTGCGAAGTATAAGAAGATACAGAATGGCTTTCGGACTTTGCATTTTTCACAGATCTTCTTTGTCATATGAGCAACTTGATTGTCAATATGCAAGGGAAAAATCAATTTATCGACGATATCTGGGCTCATCTCAAAGCTGTTAAACTAAAACCTAATCTGTTTGCTTTGCAGCTAGCTAAGAACCACTTGTCTCATTCCTCGAGGTTAAATTCAATACTCTCAGTAAATGAAGAGAAGCTTATGAAGATGGCTTGAAAAAACTGCATTTTGAGTTCGAACGCAGATTTCAAGATTTCAGTGCCATTCAAACAGAATTGGATATTTTTACCATGCCTTTGAACGTAAATTGCGAAGCAGTGAGGTCAGATTTGCACCTTGAATTGAGTTGCAATCTAACGATCATCTCAAGCAGTTGTTTCTAAATATGCCAAAGTTAAGAGTTTTATAAATCATTATCGAAAGTAAGTTTCCCAAATTTAATATCTCACGCTCAGAAAATCAGTGCTATGTTTGCTTCATCTTATATATGAATCGGTGAGTGGAGAAACCACTTCAGTCACAAAAATGCGAAAAATAGTTTTCGATGAAAGTAAGCTTAGAAAGGCAAGATGCCCTCATTAACGTTGAGGGCAAGAACGACGTTAGTCTGTTGAGTAGTTTCGTAGATACGAGGCTTCTTTTTCGAACGATGGGCGACAATGATCAATGGTCGACACTCGACAATGAATCAATGGTCGAGAATGATCTAATTTAACACTATTATTGGCCACCTGACCTGGCCTAGGGGTGGTTTTCTAAAAAATAGTTATTCCAGCTTAAATGTTAGATTTTCATCTCCATAATTTTCTGCAAGCAAAGCACTTTTTTTTTCTCCTAAATTCATGTCCTTGACTTTTGTATACCATAAATATGGTTAGACAATAAATGGTGATTTCATTTCCTTCGATTTGATTTGAATGATTACTTTTTTCCAAGTTTTCAGCTGACTGAAAACCAGTTGAGTGCGGAAACAGCATAAGTCCGAATCAAATTTTAAATTTTCCTGAGCCTAATTGATGTCGAAATTAGGTAATATTTTCATGACAGAAACATAAATGCGTGTTATGACAGAGGAAAAAAAAGTTTAAATATTTGAAAATTTGGAGGAGTTATGAAGTTTTTTCTCTCTCCTGAAAAATTTCTTTTTGTGACTGAGGTGGTATCTGCACTCACCGATTTATATGTGAACAAGTGTTTTCAAGCTACAAGTCTTAGAAAAAATTCTTTCAGAAGTAGACTGACCGATGAGCATTTAGCCTCGTTCCTTAGAATCCATACATCTCACTTCAAACCTCAATATAAGAAACTTTTAAAAATGAAAAAGCAATCTCATTCATCTCATTAACATATTTAAATTGCAATACTTGTATATTGTTTTTAAAACTTTAGAAAAATTTATCTTGGTCCGCCAAACTTTTTTTTTTCGATTTTTGGCCCGCGACCGAAAAAGTTTGCCCATCCCTGGTATTAGGTGTCCTAGCCCGTATTAACTCTAAGCTTCGGCGAAAACCATGGAGAACTCCGAACGGTTACGTCGGCGGACGGGACCTGTTTTTTTCCGCCTTCCAGTTCAGACCGCTAAGCGTTCGTCCATTGATGGGGCTAAAGTTTGTGCTGGGGGGAAAAATCGATAGATAGTGATCTGCTTTATAATTCTGAACCAGGATTAAATTGACATAATGGCTTGAATAAATATCAACTAAGTGAATTTTTCTTTAAAAAAAAGACCTACTGTTCCTTACCTCCCCCCCCCCAAAAAAAAAATTGTCTGTTTGTAATAGACTAGAGCAGCCACGAAAGTTTTGTAAAGTCGATGCCCCTGTCCAATACATTACTGTCAATGGCAGTTTTACAGACGTACACTCACCTCAAGCACAATCTACTACATATACCATCCTACTACATAGTTAGCTAATGGTCCAACGACGATCGTGTGTCTCAATCAGACATTGCGCCAAATGTCGTCAAGCCGGGAGACTTTGGAAGATAAATTGCCAAGTATTTGACAAGGAAAAATATGTCGGAAAATGGACTAGCTTGGCGATATTTTCATTCTTTGGAGGGATATCAATTCCTATAGTGATAGCATTATAGTAAGATGATTTCAATGGGAATTTTGAAAATCCGTAACTTGTCTTGTAATTAACCGATTTACATGCAACAAAACTGCAATCTTTGATTTTTGAGCGCGTAGAACATTTTAGACTGCTAAATCTTAAAAGAGTAAATTCCTCGCTGTCCGCGTCCGTGAGATCTGGTCTCCCCCCCCCCCCTGAAGTTCCATAAATACTTAAACATTTCGAAACGTCTTTAAAATGCAGAAATTATTATTTTCTAGTGTGGTTTCCACTGATGGTTTTTGAAAAATTAATGTATACAATTTTTGAGACCTATAACTTCTCAAAAAGTAAATTAATGTATTTTACATGCGCATATCTTAAAAGGGGGCAGATATGTGCAGTGCTAATAAAATTAACGCATGTATTTTCAGACTAATAACTTACAGAAAAATAAATGAATTTTACATGCGGATATCTTCCCTTTTTTAATATATTTTACCCTGCAGTGCCCCCATCTGCAAGATTTGATCTAAAATGTTTGGATTAAAAAAAAAAAAAAATAGAAATAAAAATAAAAAAAAAACTCTTAGGAAAGAGTCATCGATAAAAATTGTGTTTTTTAAAGTGGATTTTTGAAATTTTTACGAATTCATGGCACACCCTGCATCTTGGAGCGACGTAGGGTACGTGTCGTTTTCCATAGATTAATTTTGAATTTTGCGGGAATCATTTCTTTATCTAAAGCAGGTATGGGTAACCATTGAAAAGTTGGGAACTTAAGGATGTTAGCGAAATGGCGGGCCGAGATTCAGGATGTTAGAGTCGCGGACCGTATAATTGGTATTTATATGGAGTTTTGAATGGTTCATGTGGGTTTTGATATGTTCCGCGGGCCGGATCAAAAGCCGTGACGGGCCGCATCCGGCCCGCGTCCCGGAAATTGCCCATATGTGATGTAAAGGAACCAACTGAGAAGGTCCTGCATAAAGTAACTTCTAAAGTAACGACAGCCATAATATACATATACAGGGTATGCAAAGAAGGTGGTAACAAGCATTAATTATTTTTCGAATAATGATAACTGAGCAATGTAAAATGAAAAAAAAAATGTTCTAAATAAGTTAGTAAAAAAGACTACGTTTAGAAAAATTTCTCTTGTAAATTTTCAAAAAGTTACACATTTGAAATATGAAAACAGCCCTAGTACAGAACAATTTCCAATTATTAAAATGGGCCGCATACGCTAATGAGATGATGTTCGAAATTTCAGCCTTTCACCAGAGTCAAATGTCTCAGAGATATCTTTAAAAAAGAAGATGATTCAGGGTTATACACGAATTTGAATCTGAACTTTTATTGTTAGAATGCAAGAAACAATTTTCTTTCGTAATTTCTGCATGCCCCCCCCCCCCCGAATCGCGATCACCGGTCGTGATTTTTTTTACATTCGAAAGCCTTTGGTTTAAATCAGCACAAATTTTTCTTCAATTTCTTTAGCAATTGAAGATTCAATTAGCAAAGTCTTTCCTTTAACGGGAATATTTAAATCACCATACTTAAAGACATAGTTTTGACATTTCGTTAGGAGCTTTATTATTTTTTTTAGAAATATAAAAATACTGATTGTAAAAAATAAGAGAGCCAGCAAGTTATTGATTCAAACAGGTTATTTATTTATTTTTAATTTATGTATATTCATACACAATTTCATAATACATCATAGAAAGAACATCGTTTCTGTATTTTATGTTTCATGCAAGCCATTGTATTCATTAATTTTTAAAAAATCACCTAAAAAAGGAAAAATAAATAAGAATACATATTTAATTATATGCAATAATTATTATGTAATGGGACGATAATTGCATTCGCTCGTTAAAAATGTACGACCACGAACATTTAACTAGTAATAAACAAACATTCAGATGTTTCTAGTACATAAATAACGTTAATAAAGTGGTAATTCAATTATCCGAAACTTTCTGTTAATCGAAAAATCTGTTAAGAAATTCCATACTAGCTGTAAAACAAAAAGAATGAAAATTGCGCAGAACCAAACTTAATGTCATAAGTTATGAAATCACTATTTCACGTAAGTAAAAGCCATTTTCAATTGAAACTGACGTAACTATGTACTATTACTATACTATTGGTGAACTCATTCACATTTCTTTCTATTTTGTTAAAGCTTCATTTTTTACACAGAATTTTGGATCATAATAAGAAATAGCGTGTGCAATTGTGAAATCCAGTGGCGGATTTCCCAATAGGCGCATGAGGCGCGCGCCTCGGGCCTCATATTTCTAAGGGGCCTCCAAATTCGGTTTTCAGAAAGAAAAAAACTATATGTAAATATCTGTTCAAGAGACATAAACTTTGTTCATAGTTTCAGGATTGCTTCTAGAGTAAAAAGCGCTTTTGAACAATCTTTTCTTTGGTGACTCCCTTTCCTCTTCACAGCATTGGACCATAATCTAACTAATACTTTAGTACGAATACTTTTAGTTTATAAGTAATTGATGCTTTAATTCCGTATTTCACTGTAAAAATATCCAGAAACGTTCCTTGGATATAAGGATAAGTTATACTTACAAATACTATACAGAAAGTATGCATTTCCCTTTGAAAACTTTACTGTTTCGTTCAACCCGTCACTTAACCGAATAGTGGTCTCAAGACATTAAAAAACAGGCAGTTCACTTAAAAATGACTAGAACTGTAAAAAAAAATAATTTAAAAAAATTCCAGTAGTGTTCCTTGAAAATAATATGCAGCTGAGGTGCCCTAAATTCCAAGGAAAGTTGCACGAAAATACCAAGAACTTTACTGAACAATATGCAATTCAGTGGATCTTTCCTGAGCTGTTCAATAAAGTTCCTGGTATTTTCATGCAACATTCCTTGGAATTTTAGGTCCCTCAACTGTCCATTATTTCCAAGAAAAATTCCAGGATTTTTTTGCATTGTTCTAATTTGTTCACTATATTTTATCTCAAAAAATACAGGTGAAGATGGTCCCTATGCCTTTTTCCTATCCGGAATCAATTAGTTGTGTTGGGTTGGGTTGGGGGATTACGGCCAATTATCTACAAGTGGGATCTATGCCGATGGGTGTGAGTGCTCCTCTTGGGGGTCTTTCTAAAGGATTCTAACCCCTATTTACGCTAAGTTTTGGAGGAAACCACGGAAAATTCCTAGCGGTTAGGTTGGCGGACGCGATCTGGTTTTGAACCAGGCACCCTCCGTCTCCCAGTTCAGAGTGCTATGCGCTCAGCCACTGGTTGGGCCGCACTGAATCAGATTGCGGCTCAGTAGCTGGTATTGCAGTAGGACATTCAAATACACCTGCTTTATAGATTGCCGCCCCCCCCCCAAATCAAAAAGTGTACAGTCTGATAAGAATATTTCTCATTTTTCTTCTCATAGAGAGAAGGAGGCTTGGGTTGCATTTAAAGATGTCATAGAAGGTTTTTTGGGAAATGAGAGAAAAGAAAATTACAAAGAACTTGTAACTGAGTTGTTACGTACTTATCTTTTTGGGTGCAATATGAGCATTAAAATTCACTCCCTTCACTCACATTTGGAATACTTCCCAGACAATTTAGGAAAAATGAGTGACGAGTAAGGTGAAAGATTCCACCAGGATATAAAGGAGATGGAACGCAGATATAGAGGACGGTGGGATGTTAACATGATGGCCGATTACTGTTGGTGTTTAAAAAGAGACAGTGATGTGGACCATAAACGAAAAATCCGAAAGAGAAACTTCTTGACTTCAAGAAAAACACAAAAGTTATCATAATATTGTAAATGAACAGCATTATTGTGTTCAGTTAATAGTAACTACAGTTGCTATGTATGCATTATACTGCATTTTGCTAATTTTTTCATCGTCATTTGTAAAAAATCCTTACGTGTTACATAAAATTTAGTTTGCATTTTGGAATGACATCATCATTGCTGATATAAATCAATTAAAATTTTTCAAACAAGAATTTTTTTTTTTTTTTTTTTTTTTTTTTGCAGGCTGGTGTAGTCCTAAACTTATTTACAGTTTTTGAATGAACACAAAAATTAGATTAAACAGAAAGTTTACTTTTACTATTAAACTGCTTAGTTTTGCAGTTCCAAACGGGAAATTTATGAATATATTTAAATATTTATAAATATATGTTCTTGAAGGAATGTTAAATTTTTGGTTCATTTTATCCAAGTAAAGAATTCTTCTGAACTTTGTGATGTCAAAGTCATGTTTCTGATCAAGTTTCCCTTGTTCTGACCTTCAAAAGTACCTGTTAAGTAGTCAAAAATTTCATGGCTGAAACAAGACATATGCCAGTAGTCCACAGAAAGCAATTCGACGTAATTAAGTTACAGTGAAAAATAATCAATATAAAACTGCAGTTGCTGGGTTATACTTAGAGGTATGCTGATGTTTATTTAGTGTTAATCATGAAAAGTGAAATGTAGTACAAAAATTATTGAGATAAAAAATGTTTTTTAAGATGAACAAATCTACAAACATAAAAATTATTTTAAAATTTTAATACTCCTTTTGTAGCAGGCCCTGACTATCGGAAGGACACTTGGTGTACGTGCCCTGGGCACACATGGAGAAATAAGCCAAAAAATTGAGTTTAACACGATATACAGGGGCACAAAAATTGAGCCAGCTAAAGGACACAAAATCTGAAAAGTGCCCTGGGCACAAAAGTGTTATAGTGAAAGTCAGGCCCTGGTTTGTAGACATAAACTAGATATAAAAGGAATTAAAACATTTTAAAATAATTAGTAATAATGTAAAGGAGTTAGAGTTTTTTTGTGTTTTGAGGAGGGGGGCCTCAAAATGGAGTTGCGCCTCAGGCCTCTCAAGAGCAAAATCCGCCACTGGTGAAATCTCAAACTTGAAAAAAAATTCAAATACGCGAAAATTTTCATTTCCCAAAAGCACTCTATCCCAGTCACTTTGGATAATGAAAATACTACTGTATTTCTTCTAAAGGCAATTGTGATTCTTTTTTTAGTCAAAAACTTATTCGTAAAGTAAAGGTATCAGATTTGAAGAGGGAGGGTATCGGCAAAGCCCTCGGATTGGTCATAACAGACTATGACACGAAGAAGACGAGGTTAAAAAATTCTCAGAAAAAAATTCAGTTTTTTTGTTGGTAGCAATTATTTAGGAGTTCTCCATCGCGGACAGAATCATAACGATTGTTTTAAATGGACATAGAGACGTAAACAGTTGCTCTCTCTTTCTCTCTCTCTCTCACACACACACACACAAATAAATAAATAAATAAATAAGTAAATAAATAAATAAAACTTTGCTTCATATCATTAAATATTACAAATATATGATTCGTGTTTTCAATGATTTTGTTATTTTTACTTTGTAAATAAGTGTTATTCTGTACACGTATCATCACGGCAATCAGAAGTTTTGCCGAAATGCGGTTAAAAATACGTGAAATATTTTCCGAAATAACCGACATGTCCATATTAAAATTTATGGTTACGTACGAATATTTTATTTTACACAACGATTTTGCTATTCGTACAATATGCACGTAAACGGAAATCAATTTAGGGAAATAACATGAAATTATTATTACAAATTTCAGCAAAAAGTTTTTAAAATATTTTATTTTACTCCTTTACTAAACGCAAAGAAAAAGGACATGTGTAATAACACTCGAACGTCTTTCCTTCACTTTTCAGAAAATATAACTTTTGTTTTAGCATTAATAACAAACAAAATAACTTGACAATTCTAGTAAAAAAAATTTGAAATTGAAATATTCTAAAAACTATTTTTATCATGATTCATTTTTACTGCATGAATTTAACTATAAAAGTAAATTACCTTCTAATTCTACTACACAGTGGCGGGTCCAAGGAAAGGGGGGCAATGAGGCGATCGCCTTCTCCCTGAGCACACTTAAAAGCTAATTCATGTTTAAAACATCCAAAGGCGGATTAAAGGGGGAGGGGGACGGAGGGTGCGACCGCCGCCCCCCCCCCTCCGTGACAAAATAAATTAATGTAAAAGATCCTATTTTACTTCCATAAAATGGACGTATATGTCAATCTTCTAACTAACCGCCCCCACCGCCAAACTAACCGCTTCCCTCCCCCCCAAGAAACTTGCATTAATCCGCCACTGAAAACATAGGTCAACGAAGGAGAGAATTCTCCGCTGCATCTTTTTAAATGACGAGAGCGAACATGTTAGACATGGGTTCAATCCGTGACATTCAAATAGTATGAAATGCTTGCAATTTTTCAATGAAAGCAAATTATTAAAAGGACTATGATATATAACAGGAATAGCTATGAAATATGATAGAATATGAATTAGAAGTCGGGGCCAGGGCTCTTTGGCTTCTAATGATGAGTCGCCACTCCACTGGGCTCAATATTTAAAAAAAAGAGTAACCCATCCCTTATAATATGATTCGTCATACTTATCGACCATCCCTTGAAACTATTCTGGATCCGCCACTGTCTGAAAGCGCATGTTATGGCGTAACTTACCATGAAAAGTTCTTGCATATAAAAGGTTATCCCGAAAATCCAGCCAAAGCCTGACCCTGTGCCTGCGTTTGGACCTGTATCTGTACTTCACCTTCGAATCCTCCAACTCCTCCAGGATTAGGAACTCCCTGTCCTCCATGTCCAGCTCCGGCTCCGGCTCCAATTCCAGCACTTGCTCCGGCTCCGAATAAACCCCCTGCTGGGGCTCCGGCTCCAAATAAACTACCTGCAAGGACTGGGGGTCCGGCTACTAATAAACCATCCGCTGGGCCTGGGGCTCCGGCTTCGAATAAACCCCCTGCTGCGGCTCCGGCTCCACCACCTGCACCGCCACCGAAACCTCCTCCTACTCCCGCTTCGGGTCCAAACTGAGCTGGAAATGTCAGGGGAATGTTGATAAAATTTGTACATGTATAATTAAAATGACTATAGATTTTTCAAAATTTCGAATGGTTGAAATTGTTTAGGTACTGCATAGATGAAATGCAATAAAATTGGCCTTAAAATACGTTTTAACCATATTTTACAATAAGTAACTTACAAAAGTTTTAACTTTGACGACAATCACCAGAAAAAGGGGAAAAAAAGTTTTCTTGGTTCATCGTCTTGAGTTATCGTTGTATGTAAAAGATCTATCTAACGAATAAATAATTATCTTATAAATTTATTTGTTATATATACCATAAGATTTCTTTAGAGTTTTCGTGTGGCTCTCAGCATGCTTAGAAGATGTGTTGTGGAAAAATAATTTCACTATTCGCTGTAGGCCTACCTACACACGAGAGCTTTATCACCGTATATTTTTGGAATTCTAACACCAGAACTAATTAAAAGGCATAGTACCATCTCGATAAACCGTCGAAGCAAAGATATGGGTTATGGTAGCTTTCTCTTCTGTTATTGTATTGTTTATTTGTATTGATATTTTAGCATGTTGCAGAGTAATTGCACGAATTTTTTTTCTTTGAGTACAGCAGTGGTGTAGCCAAAGAAGGGGATAGGGGGGGGGTCACAACCGCCCCATTAGGAACTTTTTTGCCCTACAAAATGTATATTCTTCACTCCCTTATCACACACACACACACACACACACACACACACATACACATACATGTGAGTCGTAACCCCCCCCGTGAAAAATTTTGGCTACGCCACTGGAATACAGTAATGCCTCGACTTTCGCGAACCCAGAGTTACGCGATTTTCAAATCTCGTTGATTCGTCTTTTGTTTACTTCCGAAATAATTTCGGTTTGCGATTTTAATAACATGATTTGTTATACATATGTATTATATGAAATGTCTAAGCATTTGTTTCTAAATTATTTTCTTTAGTCTCTGGCCCCAATTAAAAAGAATTTGTATGTATATATGTATGCGAAATTATATCCCGACTAACGCGGTTATCACTCGGTCCCACCTGTCGAGTAAGTTGAGGGTATCACTGTACACCAAGAGACCTCGTCATCGTACTTTTACAGAGCGCGCGCAAAATTTCTTTTCTTCTACTTTTTTTCAGAAATAACCTTTTTTTTTTGTTTTTTTGTGTGGAGAGGTAGCTCTTAAAATAAAAAGTATTTAATGTAATAAATTAAATTTGAGTTTTTTAATAAGATAATCTGTTGTTCCACGTATCAAAGAAAAAAAAAGTTTAAAACAATATTCGAAAATGCATCTGCTTAAAACTACATAAAATATTTCCATTCAGAAAAACAGTGAAGATACCCAAAACAGAAAAACGAATCGGTTGGTAAATCAAAAAATGCGATCCTAAGACATACTCTCATAGAAAGTCAAAAAAGAGAGTAACAGAGCTACCACAGTTGCCGATGTGGTGTTTATAGCCTTGTGAATGAACAAAATTAGTTTTAAGCCTTTGGAAATACACGCGCAACAAATTCTTAAAAAAAAGGGGGGGCTCCTGATTTCACTTTTTTTTAATTAAAGATTCAAACTTATGATTATTTTATTCGAAGCTATGCGATATTCATTTTAAAAGACATTTCGGCTACAGAAATGCAACAAAAATTCGCAACACCTTTTCCTTACCTTTGAATATTACTACTTGTGTAGCAGTAGGATATGTACTTTAATTTTATTGTGATTATTAATTTGAATAAATCTTTTCCAAAAAAAGTACGATAGAAATTATATATTTACCTTGCACATTGGTTGGAAGCACACTACAAAAGAACCCAGTCAAACATCGCAGAACCATCGTGATAAATTCTAAAAATTCACTGCACGAAAACTTAACACTGGAATCGTACAAGGCTCTACGTACAGTGTCTTTTAGGCTGACATTGCGCCTTTTATATCTGCATGATGTGTTTTAATTATCTGTGACTTGTGTAACGTGAAACATATTGCTTTCGATGAAAAATCCGCGATACAAAAGAAAAGGAAATTAGGCATTCTAGTTCAAGGTACCTTATTTTTTAAATGACTACTAGAAATAAATGTCTTTCCTCTGTTAAATTAAAGATTGCAAAATGAAGACCTACTTTTTTTATATTGATGAACAAATCTAAGCTATCTCGATGGCAATACATTAAAAAAATATAATGGAGCAATTTAACAGTAAGCTTTAGAATATTTCAACAGAATTTGAAAAGGAAGTACTAAAGGAAAAACAAAGGTTTTGCAGAAGGATTACAATGCGAATGACGTAAGATATTATGTTGGCAAGAAGGTAAGTATTCATTCAAATTTTTAAAATCGTGTCATTTCAGAATTTATAGAATCGTGTCGTTTCTAAATGAAGAAATAAAGCTAATCGAAAAATAATATTTGAAGACGAAATCTTATTATAAAATGTGAATTACTTTTCCTTCAAGAGCATATTTAAAATTTTCTAAATATTTGAGAAATTAAATTTAAATTAATAAAAGTATAACTTTTGTTGTACTGATTTTTTTAATAATTTTTTAAGGATATTTAATTTTAAAAACACACGCTTTACAATGTTTATTTTCAGTGCTCAAAATCATTTTATTAATCCATTTCATATATTTATTTATTGCGACTGATTTAAAAACTTAAGTATGAATTTAGAATTTATAAAAGCCTGAGGCAGATAGAATCTATTGATAAAATTCAATCAGAGAGTAGAGAACAAAAATGACAGACTGAAACAGTTTGCTTTTAATTTATTATATTTTTTATTTCATAATTAATCATTTGCTCATGTATATCTTTAATCAAATACTTTAGAACTAAAGGTAATTGAAAATGGTTTCAAGTTTCATAAGTTTTTCTCTTTTTTGACATCTGTCTGCTTTTCTTGTTATCAGGTTAGAATAAATACTGAAAGCACGTACGATTCCTGCATTTCAGCTCAGAGTTTATATCTTAGAGCACGGATGTGTATAAAGGGGGGGGGCTGGGGTTTGAACCCCCCCCCCTCTAGTCTACGCAAAATGCTAGTTTTCGCCGAACACCTTTTTGCATTCGTGCCTCATTTAAGTATAACATTTTAAAAAAAAGTTTTTCGTGTGAATTTTGAAAATTTTATTTCAATTACAACAATTCCATTAATTTTGTACGCTCTAAATTAATGGGTAATTAAAAGAAATACAAAAAGCTTCGCGGAAGTTGCATGTTTGCCGACATCAGAAGGTTGACCGATGTACAATGCCATCTTGACCCACAGGCGGGTTTGTGATCTCGGGCTTTTTCACAATATGAACTAAAGCCCTGAAGGTATGGGAGTGGATTGTGACTCCCGCCTGCTTTCCTCCTCCCTGTAAGAGCGCCATGTTGTCCTATACTGTGTATTTTCAACATGAAAGTAGCTCTACATTTTGTAATTTCCTCTCTAATGTGAAATTAGTTTCACGGCTAGCTGAAACTTTCATATAAAGCAGCGGTACTCAGTGTTAAGGGTGGCGAAAAATTACTTTCAGGTCCAAGCTGAATTCAAAAACTGTAAATAAATTTAATGGAATACAAAAATATTTATTATTGAAATTTTTGCTAAAAAGTATTAAATTTTAAAAGTTTTGCTAAATGCTCAATGTGTTGTGTTGTGGGATTAAGGCCAATTATCTATAACAGGGATCTAGGCAAATGGGTGCGGTGCCTCCGTGGGTGTCTTTCTTAGGGGTCCTAACCCGTATTTACGGTAAATTTTGGAGAAAACCAAGGAAAACTCCGAACGGTTTGGTCGGCGGACGAGACCTGGTTCCGAACCACACTAAACGTTAAAATTTATGACCTCGCACACTATGAAAACAAACACAAACAGATACATTCGCGCAAACATCTTTCAGGTCGCCATGATTCCTCAATGTCCAAGTAAGGTCGCTATGTATATCTTGATGCACCTCCCTGGATAAAATCCTGCCCGCGTCCTTGCTTACAGTATTGGCGCTTGCTCACTAATAAGAGATACATTGTTAATTTATAAAAAGACAATAGAGCCAATGTCCCAAGTTTTGGGGCAAATTTCAAAGTGTTATGATTTGCAACAATTGTATCACAAAAGAATTTGTACAAGTAAACTTCTTAGCTTGGAAAATATTTTTTAAAAATTCTTAAAAGAGACAACGCCTCTTTTTGAAAAGTATTTATTTGCCAGGAGAGGACAGCTCGCGTCACTGAATGTGTTGCTTAGAGCTACATATGCGTCTTTCCCGGAATTTCCCGCCACAATTTGGAACCTCATCAGAAGGTGGGGGGCTTCTGAATATTGGCACCCCTCGGAAACTGCTAGCGACCGCCGAGAGGACTTTCGGAACCACGGATTTAACGTGCACGTACACCGCATGTACACGGTTTTCTTTATTGGTACGCCGGTATCGAACCCACAACCTTCCGGTTACGAGTCCAACGCCTTAACCACTGGGCTACCACGGCCCTTTTGAAAAGAATTAGAAGTATGAGAAATAAATATATTTTGTTCCTTGGAGTTGTCAAGTCCAAGTCTCCCTTTGAGATAAAATTCTGTTACAGAAATTCGAATGCTGATGTAAACTTAAATTAATTAGCATGGATAAAATGACTACGAGTGGTGTGGCAAATCAAAATAAAATTAAATAAATAATATTTTTAATTACTTCTATATCTTAAAAATTGAAAGCACACGGTAACAGTTTGATCGACTTGTGACACACTTCTAATAATAACTATTTTTGTAAAAAAAAAAAAAAAAAAAAAAAAAAAAAAGCCATATGACAACCCAGCTCTCGCCCTACGCTCTCCCTTCACAGGCATACATTTAGGGAAAACAATTACTATTCAGAGAAAAACGGCATCGCAAAATTGGCTGTAGTGCTATTCATTTATAAAACATATTACAAAATACTGTAAGCGTGTCATTTTTTTTCTGAATGTTTCGTAATCCTTAGAAGCTTGTAAGATTTATACATTACAGTTTGTAAAGAGATATTCTGAATTTTTACAAGCGTCTGATGTCATTTAATTCTGTTAAAAAATTACGCGATTTTTTTATGAGAAGGAGGTATGAATATTGCTTTAATATACTCATCATTTTCTTCTTTTATTTTATTTTTTTAACGGCACAACACTGGCACATTAAGCCTTGGCTGGCGGCCGCCAAAAGCTATAGCCGTTTGTGAAGGGGCACTCAATGGGCCACCGTCATTACACCTAACAAGGACATCACAGATACCCAAGCTATTAATGCCCGTTATCGAACCCGGACCCAAGGTGTGGTAGAATAATTCGTTAGAAAACTACGCCACCTTAGCCTGGACAGCTACTCATCATAGCTAAAAATATAATTAAATTTGTCTGTATTAGGTATTATTATATTCGTATAGTTGAGCGATATTTATTCAGAGCATAGTATAAATGAAAATTAGCTGTCCAGATAAATATAATTATTCACTTTTAGTTGCGACTCTCATAACATCAACGAGGAAAAAAAAGTTTATATGGGTGGTCTTTGGTAATTTAAAAGCATTGAATTGAAACTCTAACATAAAAAGTTTTGCTACACTATTGTAAAGCACGCACAGACAATGCAAGTGCTGTCGAATTTCAAAACACTAGAAAGTTTGGAAGCTGGTGGAGGAGAAAAAAATTTATAGCCCCATAGTGTTGCCCACTAGACAAACGATTTGTTGCCTAATTCGCCAGTTGTATTTATTCCATAGACGCCTCTTTTTCCTATTCTGAGAAAAGGATCACAATATTTAGTCCATACCACAGAGTTACTCATTTTAGATATATTTTTTGAAGAGAATACCGGTTACTTTTTCAGTCTAGTTCTTTTTTCGTTGAAGTGTAAACGCAGTCTGTTGGCAGGCTTAAACCATGCCCGCTAAAAGAAAATGTGAATCGATTTTATAGTATTTCAAGAAAAGTGATTCAAGTGAAAAAAACGTGAAGTAGATTTTGGAAAATCTATTTTTTTCATTTAATCATTTCAGCTCTAATTATTTTGCATGTTTAATGAAAATTTCTCAGCTGTATCTGAAATACTCCGAAAATTTTATGTATTCCCTTAACATTTTCGAAATTAAATATATTATGAGTATTAAATACATATTTATGCATTTTTGTGTTTCTGCATTTTTATGCATTTTCTGCAAATGATTATTTAGTGAAGCAACGAACAGTGGTTTGCCCGAATATTCGACCAAGTAATAGCAGAATTTTAATTAATAAATCCTGATTTCTATTATAATACTATAACTCGATATCTTCATACAGTTCTTATTATTAAGCATACTCAGAAATTTTAATTAGTTTTAAATATTTTACTAAAACTATAAACAAAATGCCTGGCTTTAAATAGTATAATATTTTATGAGAAAAAAAAACTGAAAAACGTGCAGAATGAATATTACAATATGCTTCAGTTTTTAAGATACATTTAGTGATTAGATAGTTTGAACAGCTTAATTATTTTATTATTATATGAAAACATTTTGTTATAAAACATTTTTAAGCATATTAACACATGTTGTTGATTATAATTCCTGTTTTAAATCTAATAATAAAATCAGAGTTCGAAATTGTTTTTTCCATTCCATTTCCACAAGTATGTTTCCTGAAAAATATCCCCTTATCACTTTTCGAGCTTCTCACTAAGTTTTAATACAAATCCTTAATTAAACCAAAAAAAAAAATTCTTAAATGTATAATACTTAATTATTTGTAATTTCTTTAATGTGTAATTTACTTAAACATAATTAAATCATTTTTATAACGTATATAAATTCAATTTAATAATTTACTTGAAACTTTTAAATAAGATTATTTTATGTGTACTTCACGTTAAGAAAATTCAAATTATTATTAAATTTATATTTAGTATTTGAAATAAAATTATATTTTAACTTTAATAAACATTTGAATTTCCTTAATGTGTAACATATAAATACAAATCTATAATTATGTTATTAAAAAATATCAATTGGTATTATTTCATGCACCTGGGCAAAGCAGCTAGTTTATTATAAATATAAAAGATTTAGTATTCGGGTGATGCATTCGGCCGAATACTATATTGTTCAGTCAAATCAAATATTCGGTTTTTAGCCAAATACCGAATATCTATATCTATATACTATATATAATTTCCTTGATAAATAAAAAGTGTAATAAAGCATCAAACATTTCATAAGAGGAAAGGATTATAAAATCTAATGCCCTACCCCTCCCTCCGTTGATCTAATATTATGTATATTCAAAAATAACGAAAATATGAAAAAATAATATGAATAAATGAAAATATGAAAAATGTATTTTCAAAAGGTCAATACTGAACGAAGCAAGGATAAAATATTGTAGTTCTTATTTTCCCAAAATGTCGTTAAAAAAGAACAATTTTTAAAAAATATTTTTCTGCCTTCTTGTCTTGAAATCATCTACAAAAGCTAGTTTATTTTATGCACACCTACACTCAGAAACGCAGTGGCGCAGAGAGGGAGAGAGAGCAGGGGAGAAATCCTCAGGGCCTCAGCTTGTGAAGGGGTCCCGTTATACTAGCCAGTCCGAAAATTTCGGGGTGTGGTAGAATATAATCACCCTCCTGGTTTGGACCCCTCCCCCCCTCCCGCAATAGATACGTCCGTGATGGCCCAGTTCCGATATTTCTCTCCTTCCACGGTGAAAGATGAAATAAATGACATTTGAATATAACTGTGGTATACTGTCAAAGAACACTGTACGTAGAAAGACCGATGTTCTAGTTTACAGAGATGCAGAGTTGTAATAAAACTATCAATCAATTTATATAAAGATGTTTGTTTGTGTGATTACGGCAACGCTACGCTTGGGCGATCTGCCAAGGATGGGGGTATGCCTTGACAGGAGGACTTTCTAAGGGGCTATATCGGGTATTCACGTTATATCTGGACATGGGCGCCCATAAGGGGGGGCAAGGTAGGGCACTTGCCCCCCCTACAGTTTTAGGTTAATGTCTCATGATGTATACAAATGACAAAACCAGAACTAAATTTGTTAAAAGTTTGAAATTTGCCTCCCTCAAAAAAAAATTTTTGGAGTTTGCCCCCCCCCCCTAGAAAAATTCCTATGGGCGCCCATGTATCTGGAGAAAAACCTACCAAAACTCCAGACCGTTAGATAGACAGCCGACCGATGGGACCCGGACCCAGGACCTTCACACATCGGCCGTCTACCATTTTCAGTGACATAACCACTGTGCCATGGTGAGGCATAATTTATAGAAATCTTTGAAATTTCCATTCTGTGAGATAAAATAAAAAATAAAAAGGTAGTTCAGTTTAGAGCCCCCTGTGAAGCTGTTGACCGGGTGTCACTGGCGTAAATTGGCATGTAACATAAGGGGACAAAATGCTTCCTATTGTAGAAAATACTATTTTCAAATGGGTGATATCTGAATTTTCTTGAATCTTAAGGGGGGAGCAATTGCCCCCTCTAAAATTCAGGGGGCCCCTTCAAAAAACTTCAGGGGGCCAATCCAGGGGGGCCTCTTTTTGGTCGAAGGACGGCCAAAAAGGGCCCCCCTTGTGGCCGCCCTCGCTGGACCCCCCCATGTGAAAGCTATAGCTACGTCCGTGTCTTACAGCTCATGCTAAAGAAATTCATGAATACAGTGAACATCAAAAAGCTCAACAGTGCTGTATATCATATAACTGGCGCCTATTTTTATACGATGTTTGGTCGCTAAAAATATTTTTATTTTATAAAATTAAAACGTAATAGTAGAATAACTTTGTAATATTAGAACAACTTTTATTCTAGTTCGGCCCACTTTTTTCTATCTGTGTCCTTTCCCCCCCCCCCAATCTTGGGGACCAAGGGCACAGCTGAGATTGCTGGTGATCATCAGGGCCGTAGGAGCCGGGGAGCTGTGGCTCTCCCTGAAATATTTCAGACTGGCTTAGCTCCCCTGGAAATATTCTCTCATCACATCTGCTTAAGGTACATTGTTCACCTCAAACCTAATTTCAAAAATGTAATCTCTTTTTTCTAGGAAATACACGCAATAGACAACAGAGCGGAGAGGAGGGGGGGGGGGGTGAGCAGAGCACACGCGTTTGTGCCTTCACCCTTTTCCTCATTGTTTACAACCCTCTCCATTCCGATTCCCGGATATAGACGTAGAGGCATAATTAAAGTGGTTTATATAAATAAAAAATTTGCATAATGACTTACATAAAATGGTTCGATCGTTTCGCAGAAAAAATCTTCAGCCTTCTTCAGACATCAATATACAGTCTCACTTGTGTGTTATTATACAAAGTTATTATTTACATAGTGTTATTTTACATTTTATTTATATTATCTTTTAACACCAGTTTTTTTGAGTGTTTTTCGTTAACCTTTTACAGACCGAATTGAGATCCAGGCATATTCTGAATTGTTTTTTGTTTTTGTTTTTTTTTGCATATTTTGTCTTTTAATACGTTAGATAAAGGATATTAGTCAATTAAATGAGTGGAAAAAATATTGTGTACAATTTTCATTGTTCCCAGTTGGGAGTATGGGACATTTCTGACTATACTTTTACATTGGTTTCTAAAAAGAAATATACGGATGGGTAGTTTAAATAATAAGTGAAATATTAAGAAATAATAAAAGATTTATTTATAAATTTATGTAAATATATGAATTAAATTTAAGGGGGGGAGGTTGTATCAAGATAGTCCTGTAAAAATTTATGAAAGTGTCTATTTTCATGATTTTCTCTCCAGTTTCCCAATAATGATAAAAATGCAACTTCTATTTCGAAACTTCTAACTATCATCTTTTAACTTTATTTGCTAATTCTTACAAGTCAATATTGATAAAATTTCATTTTTGAATAAACTTTTAATTCGATGTTCCCAATTAGTAACATTTGGGGGCTGAACTAAAGTCAAATTTTAACTTAACACTTGATATCTGCCACATCACGAAAGGTTCACATATTGATTATTTGTGAAACAAAACTTGTAAGATTTCTATATCCAATAAAGTCAACTTTGTTGCTGTATTGGTAATACAGTAGAATTTCCCTATAACGAAGTCTCCCTACAACAAATTTCTCCCTATAACGAAATTTTTAATCGGAACGTAACTCTAAGGCTTTAATAACGTTAAAAACACTTTCATATAACAAAGAGCTTGTCTCCCTCTTACGAATTTTTTCAGGTTTTTTGTCAGTTTTGAAGAAAATTTTAATTTTGGACAGACCACTTAATGGAAACGTAACAGATGACCGGTCCGATCTTTTAGGAGTTCATGCAGAAATCTTGACTTCTTCATATCCTATAGATGAAGAGATTTTGAACAGTCTAATAGACAAAAATGAAGGTCAGGAAAGTGAAACTAATTACGAAAATGAAGGCCTTTCACAGACAAAACCACGTCATACCGAAATGCTACAACCACTCAAAACCACTAAAAGAAGAAAATGTCCCTGACCCTATTTTCAGTGCACTTTTAAAATGTGAATATTTTAATGAAAATTTTAAATCACGGAATGCAGAGCAATTTAAAATAAAGAAATTTTTCAAGTAAAATAAACATAAGTGCACTACATATTTTATTCTTTAAATTCTTGAATTGTCTTTACTTTTGAACATTTGATTTATTCAATGAAAAGTAACACAAGTTTAACAATTTTATGATATATACTAATTTATATCTTAATTGAAAGTCATAATTAAATATTTTTAAACATGGAATTAACTTAAAAGTTTTTAATATATGCTGAAATAACTGCAAAAATCTCTAACCTCTGTGCAACGAAATTTTCTCTATAGCGAATTTTTTAACTGGAACCAAGCGAGTTCGTTATAGGGAGACTCTACTGCACTTATTTTTTATAAGCCTTCTAAACCTGGTAGGGAATTGTGACACAACCTGTATAATACTCTCTCTCTCTCTCTCTATATATATATATATATATATATATACTTCGGAACCTTCAAATTATCCGTCACGTTAGTGCCTAAACCCCCAACCTTTTTTTTTGTTGTTGTTGTTGTTGGTCTACGCCACTGGTTGGTGCTATTTTAACGGAATAATTTTTTTTATTAATGAAATTTTTGTTGAATCAACAAAATATTCCATTTAAATGACAAAAATTTTGTAAATTAAAAAAAAAAATTCGATTGAAACAGCGCCAACTAAATTTTTGTTGAATTAACAAAATTCAACAAAAATTAGTGAAGTCGACGTCTCTGGTATTAACTGTACGTAACGAATTTCCTTTCTTTTAGCAGGCATGCTATACATTTGCTCATAAGTTGTTCATAATTTTGTTGGAATCAGCAAGTTTTATATTTTCTCATACGATAAAGTGTTTGGCGAAGTTGGCTGCAGGCTCTTTACACTAGCCCTTCAAATTCTCCTTCAAAGTTTGTTTTGGTTCGTGAAAATTAATGCACAGTGAAGCTTCTATGAACGACCACCTCTATTTAACGATCAATTTTTTACCTTTCTATTAATGTTAAAAGGTCTTTAGAAGAGACCACACAAGCCTCTATAAGCGACCGGTCCCGGTTTCCTGTTCGAATTTTTTCAGCATTTTTTGAAAAAAGTAAACAAAGAAAGAAAAAAAAAAAACCTTCCAACCAGTCGCTCTACCGCAAATCGACTTGTAGATTTGCGGTGCGGTAGACAGCAAGTGCAAGTACACATATCATCACGAACATAATCTCTCACTGGTTGTCGTATCAGAGTAAATTTCCATAGAGTTAGAAAGCGGGAGGATTCACATTTCATCCCTTTACAATCTATATTTATAGGTCAATGGTCATTTCTTTGCCATTGCACGGGCAGCGCCGGGCCACGCTACTATTGTTTTTATAAAAATTTAAAAAGTATGTTTGCATGATTAATTATGTATTAGTATACAATTCCACAAATAACAAATCGAATAATATTTTTTAACTTTTTTTTCGTGTTATCAAGTGTTTATAGTTCTTTGAGAAACCACCTCTCTTAACGACCGATTTTTCGCAGAACAGAAGGTGGTCGCCCCGAGAAGTTTCTCTGTACATTTCTTCTAACGGTTGGGTCAGCACGTGTGGCGACTTTTGATATTGTGTTTTGGGTGGTGAGTGAGTCATTGCCAATTTATGCATGACTGGCCTGTGCTACCGTCCGAGTTTGAACTCATTCAAATCAGTCACAGGGGCGTAGCCAAGGGAGGGAGGGTTAGGGGGTCATAACATCCCCATGAGGAATTTTTTGCCATACAAAATGTATATTCTTCACTCCCTTATCACACACACACATGTATGCATATATGTGAGTTGCAGTAGTCGTAACCCCTCCCATGAAAAATTTCTGGCTACGCAACTGATCAGTCAGTTCGAAGTCAGTTCCAGAATTCGTCTTGACTTACAGCCCTGGCTAAAATATTTTAAAATTTGAATAATTTGCAAGTCATAAATAAAATTTGATAAATTGCATTAATTGTTTTTGGCTCTTTTCAATCTATTACATATTTTTACCAATGTTTATGGAAAAAAATAGTTCTTAATAAGTTTAATATTATTAAGTTTAAAATGAATATAGTTGTATAAAATGTTTTCAAGTATGAAGGGGATAATGAATGCACTGCATTAAGTAACTCAAAAAAGTTTCATTATTAACATTATTAGTAAGAGAAAAAAAGCCAATGAATAAAACAATGCTTATTTTCACACCCACTTAACTATGTTCAATACTTTTTATGTTTTATATTTTCATATATTGAAACAATATAATCCCCACCCCTCTCTATAACAAGAGAAGGAGTGCTTATGATAGTCTTTCGGAAAAGCATTATTTGCTTTTAATTTCTCGGCTATTTTAAATTGTTTGCTGTCTCTCTTTCTAAAAACTTCAGTTCAGAGCTAGAGGTTAGCTTTTTTTTTTTTTTTTTTTTTTTTTCTTCTGCCTATATTTATGTCTTTTTCAACATCCTGTAGGGGTGCAGTCAAATTAAACTTGGTTCTATAAGACACAAAAAGTGACGAAACACAGAGCTTGGAAGTATGACTTCTGTCACCTAGACTGCTGTGGGAGTGTGTATACCAAAGGGAGTTCATGTAGCTAAATTCTATGATGGCTCCAACATTCTTCATGTTGAGACAATTCTTCTGGAGATTCCAATGAAGGTGCCAGTTCTCTCAATGGGTAAATAATTAAAAGGGCTCTTATTGCATACATTAGTGTTGCTGCTATCAGGTTTTATTAATTAAAATTAGTATAAGATGAGTGTTATATTGTTAGCATGCATAACATTTAACCTCTTCAGACTCAACATAAATCTCACATCTCAAATTAAAGAACAATATCATAATTGTTTTTAAAAGCTCTATATTGCACTTTAAAAATGAGGAGTGGAAAGGGTATTTTATCCTTTTTTTTTTTTTTTTTTAAATAAAAGCCTAGTTCACAATCTCTGTTTCAGTAGCAAAGGATTGCTACCACATACAAACGAAGACGGTGAAATTTTTAAAGGTAAATGATGTCCTACAAGTTCTTTTCAGATACATGAATTTTTGAAAATATATATATATATATATATGCAGTAGAGTCCCGAAAACTCAGCCTAAAATGAACCGAAGGGTGACCGAGTTTGTGAAAATGCCGGGTTATCGGGAATGGGAATTAAAAAGAATAAGCAGAGCCCGATAAAGACAACAATGGGCCCTGGGCAAAAGAAAAAAATAGGCCCTACGAGATAACTTCCACCCTTCCAAAAAAATCAATTATGATTGGTTTATTCTGAAAATTTTAAAATATCTTTCCCTCTCTCCTCCAACGCAATATTTTATTTTAAGTAATCTGAAATAAACGCATATACCGGGCGATTCAAAATAGACGTTAAGAAGGCGATTATTTTTCAAACCGTAAGTGATCGAAACATACTTCCAATTCGTCAAATTAAGAGTAGCTTTCAGATATGGCATTTTTTTTTTTTTTTTTTTGAGGTTGTATACATATTAAAATACGAAATTTAATTTTTATACGGCCCCTCCTTTCCTATCACTTATGTTAAGAAAAATGTTGCTCTTTGCCTAAGAAAATTAATAACAAAAATCCCGTGTCTCTAAAGTCTCCCGTGTCTAAAATAAAGTGGAATAGTTTCCGAGAAAATTACTTTTGAAAATGATGACTTACGCCACTTTACTTACTGTGTTGGCGTCAGCTTTCCGGTAATTAAAAAAAAAAAAAAAAAAAAAAAACTTTAGGGCACCGACTATGAGTTGATAAAAGCAGTAGCGGATCCAGAGGAGGGCTAGGGGACTTCAGCCCCCCCCAAAAAAAAAAGGATATTGCTAAAGGGTAACATTCTGCTTTATTATAAACTTTAAATAACTAAAATGATCATATTATCTAACTTAGCCCCTTCCAAAAGCATGTACATTGGTTTAGACTAAAATTTTGATTTATAGAACATTTTAATTAGGTGAAATAAGCTTTTTTAAAAATTTAGCCCCTTCCAAAAAAAAAAAAAAAAAAAAAATTCTGGATCCGCCACTGGATAAAATGATAAAGATCCCATTGTTGGGGAAAGCAATTAAACCCGTTTACATGTGTGAAATTAACAGGTACAGTTTTACCTAAAATCATCGGTACTGCTTTATGAAATTAGCGATAATTTTGTCTTTTAGGGGGGTCATCCACTCATTACATCACACTTCTAGAGAAAGAATTTTTAAGTGTAAAAGAGAATGGCAAAATAATGGTGTAGGTTACTATGATGTGGTAACTTTCACTAGAAACTGCGAAACATGCGTTGCAGGAAAAATCTAGCTAAGGAGTCAACTGTGTCTATCGAGTGACTATTAACATAAATTGACATCAGTTGAAAAGCAATTACATTTTTCTCACTTTTGAGACATCCCCTTAGTGCTCGGCGACCAATGCCAAAATTTTCAAATTGCGATATCTCGGAAACTATTCCACTTAGAGATACGATATTTTTAAAATTAATTTTCTCAGACGAAGAGCAAAATTTTTCTAAATATAAGTGATAGGAAAGGGGGGACCGTATAAAAATTAAATTTCGTATTTTAAGATTTATACAACCCCCAGTAAAAAAACCCGCTATATTTGAAAGCTGCTCTTAATTTGGCTAACTTTGCTAATTAAAAGTATGTATCGATCACTTGCGGTTTAAAAAATAATCGCCTAAACATTTATTTTGAATCACCCGGTATATATATCACTGAAACAAATAACATCAGTAAAAGGTTACATCAAAATCCTGTATCATAGTTGCCAATACGTAAAGAATATAGTTAACCACTTCTATAAACAGTAATTGTTTTCAATATTTTTTGAAATAACTAACTTACTCATTCATTCAAAAAATTTCGCTATTTTCTAATCTTAATAATACTGCTCATGAAAAGTGGCTAATTATATTCTGAACATGTTGGCAGCTGCTATGCTATATTGACTATAGAGCATTTCAACGAAGAAGTTTTAATTAATTTAAACAAATATAAATTTGAATTATTTTCATTCTTCATAGTTTATAATTAAAAAATAAATTAAATTTTAGCTGTTTTTTCCTTCTATGCTATTTCATAGTTAAATTATGAAAATGTAAAATATAAGATTTTTGGGGCCCTGGGCGGTTGCCCCATTTGCTCTGCCGTTAATATGGCAATGAGAATAAGTACATTTCCTTTGAAAATACAGTACAGTATTTGTATGTTTTGTTTTCCTGAGAACACAACACAGAATAAACTGATCAAATACCCTTAAAAAAAAAAAAAAGTAGTATGTTCTTTATGAAGGCATAGAGCCTTTACTACATGAAAAAGAAAATTAATGAATTCAGTGTACAGTAATTTACCTGATAAGACAAACCTCAGAAACTTATTTTATGAAGGTATAAAGCTGTATATAAAGAAAATTAACCAGCTGACTGCAAAAACTGGCTACTTAAAAAAAAAAATAATAATTAAATGTGTAACGTCCTGTTGTCTTCCACTCTACACTTTGCTACTTTATCACAAATGACAATGGCCAGGCAAGCCAATGAAATGTGGCATTAGTGTGATGTGGCATGTGACATTAGGGGGGAAAGGGGGACAAAATGTTTCTTACTGTACAAAATATTTTCATAAAGGTGATACCTGAATTTTCAAGGGAGACGATTGTCCTCCTAATTGGCTTATGGAATGCAAGACCTTGAACAGGTCTGTGCTTGGGGTTTTTTTTGCCTTGCCAGAGTATGGCCGAGTTATCCAGACTGCCAGGTTTTCGGGACTCTACAGTTTATATATTCACAAACTCAACTTAGGAAATATCAATAACATTCAAATATTCTTTTGTGTAATGGTAAGCAAAAATAAAATAACAGCAAACAAGAATAAAATGTGAGTGTAAGTGTGCAGAATTTACACATTCACGTGGGTTAAAGTCATTTTATTCAAAATGACAGCATCCACACATGTGTACGTCAGTTCAGATCATTTTAGTGAAAAAGAAAGGTCCACCTCTGTAGACCTCTGGAGTGAAGACGTTAAAAATTTTAGTAACTTTGCTAAGTAAAGTTATTTGATTATACAGGGTGTCTACCAAATTTCTGAAAGTCAATTTCCTGAATTTTTCCTGACTTTTGGGAGGTCCCGGGAAAAAAATTCCTGACCCATGCATTTTACTTTGGAAAATTGCACAATGCCCCTCCCTTGTCTTTATACTTGCATATTTTGTACAACTTCTTGAAATCAATTTTAACTGAAGTATACAGGATTAAGCTTTCATCCATTGAGAAACAGAAATAGTCGCACTTTCTCATAGAATTAACTAACTGCTCTCGGAAATACGGTTCTAAGCCATAAGTTACTAAGTAAGCTAATTTGTCTTTTACCCTCCCGTCACGATGGATGAGCCCCCAGTTTTCCCTCCTTATACAAAACATCGCTTGAAGCTTTCGCGGTCCCAAAAATGCATTGCAGTTGCTTTCGGTTTCCAGTCTGACTAAGAAAGAAAGGGTAAAAAAAAAGCACACAAAAGCAAAAGAATTGATTATTTTGGTGAATTTTCCGGACCCATTACCCAATTTCCCGGTTTTTTCCAGACTTTCCGGACCCATTTTCCAATTTCCTGGCTTTTTCCAGACTTTCCGGAGTGGTAGACACCCTGTTATATTCTAGTTAATCATATTCATTTTAGTTTCGATTTTTAACATAATTATCTGCAACACCTGAAGAATAAAAAATTGCCCACCACAGTTCAATGCACATTTTAAAGCTATAATCATTGTACGCTTAATTGTCACTTTTATCTTTCCAGTAATATTTTTCAGGTATTTTGTAGACAGTTAATTACTCGCTGGGATGTGCTTGGAGGCTGAAAATTCTAATTTTCAGTCTCAAGTTCAGACTTTCCACTCATTATTAAATTGGATGTTTCTGAATACATGAGACTGAATATAGCTTCATGAGAATTTCTGTGATCACATGATGATTTCTACTTTCACTGTAAGTATAGCTGGCTTAAATTTTGTATTACTTTTTAGTGATTGTGATTCAATAGCATTCATACCTAAATTTACACAAAACATATGTTCCTGGAAAAATCTTGCAAACCAAGTATGCATGAAACAAAACACAGGATTCCTAGAACAAAACTGAAGGGTAAGTTCAGTTAAACTGTAAACCATGTACCTCAATCTAAAGAAAATAAAAAAAAAGTCCAGAATATATATTTTATAACCATGTGTAAAACAAAGAACAGTATTGGTTAATTAATTTTTACAGGCAACTTAATGCTTAGTTTATTTTTAAAAATGAAAACATAAACCTTATTTAAAACTGAAAATGAACACCTGCAAACAGTGTTCTTTATAAATAAAAAACAATGAAGCAAATCAAACATAAACCTTATTTAAAACTGAAAATGAACAACTGCAGTGTTCTTTATAAATAAAAACAATGAAACAAATGAAACATAAATAACCTTCATAATTACTCCAACCTAAAAAATAGAAAGCTGCAAGATTTAGATAATAACATTAATGGTGAGCAATAAATTGTGAAAGTGGACTAAGAACTGTGAGTTATTTTCAATCAATGACATTAATGCTGTATGAGAAAATTACCATATTAAGAAACAAGAGTATTTTGCTTTGTCTGTAAATAAGTTGGACTACAAGAAACATAGCTGTATTGACTCTTTATTAACTTTTATGAGCCCATAATCCCATAAAACATAACAGCAGAATACTCATTTAATATGGCAGTCCAAAACCATTTTTGTATCTGTGCTAAGTTCTGGCACCTCTTTCATTACAGTCCTCCATATATTACTAGCAAACTAATATGTAGCAATAGTAGTATAACACATTAACTAATTCAAACAGAAATAATGAATTAATTTTAATTGGATACAATGGTTATTTTATAAACTAGTACGTCACAGAAGATAACACAAAAATATTAGAAAAGCAACTTACACATTTTGAAATAACCTCTCAGTAATCTAACTTTTGAGTATAAAACTTTTTAGTGGAAAAAATAGTCAGAGTATAATCTTTCTTAAGACACTGGTGACTGAAGGTACATTTTAATAAGCTTAAACTAGCTTAAGCTTTAATTCTCGGTTATCTGGGTATTTCGATGTAAATTCTGAAGGCTGTTGGCATGAATGAAATTGAAAATAATCTTTGGAATTTTCTTTGTAGCAGATATTGAATGCATAAACTACATTTTTCAACTGCAGATAAAATAGTAGATGTTAGCCCTTCTTCTGTGCTGGCAGACACTTGCAAAAACTCTGCAGAATATTTACACACATTGAATTGACATGTAGATAAATCAAGAAACTTTGAACAGGATGGATATTTGTTCTTTCCAACTCAAAATAGGAGTACAGTAAAATATTAAGTAATACTTTGCACATTTGGTATTGAAAATAATTTCTTTGTGAAAAGTGATCTGCCATCCAATTCAGTAGTTGGCTCTGGATACTTCTTTCTAGGTAGCTGACTGAATAACTTTTCAATACACATTCATAATATTTTGATCATAAATTGATCAAATTTTTCCATCAGTTGAATACAAGAAATTTCAGTTTTTAAATATTACTTCATTTTACCATGATTGTTAGATTGTATTCGGCAAGACATTGTATGACTGTGAGAAGTTGTTCCAAGACCTGTTGCAATACGGCTTCATACTCAATTAGTCTCTGATTTTCTTTAGTACTACCAGTTTCTTGGCAGTCTATGTAATTATACAGACAATCTCTTAATTCCTCATGGTTGGCCAGTATTTGAGAAATATGTTACCAATAATTATATTAGTCGCGCCTGCTAATTCAGTTCTTGAAAAATATACTAATCACCGATATATCACTTTTTCTCCATTAGGAATCTTCTTGAGTAGTGAAAATTAGAGAAATGCTTTTTATTGCTGTGATCAGGATAGCCTACCCTCATCTTTAAGGAGTGGGATTCCTTTGCTTAAAATAAAGTCACAACTTTTCTTATCCATTAATACTGATCTCTTACTAATATTGTCAAGAAGTGTTGCATGTCCTTTATCAACAATGTCATTATTATATGGTGCCTTTGTTTTAAAATTGAAGTACATTAAAATTTAAAATTAAATTTTTAAAAAATGAAGTTAGTAATACAACAGGTAAAGAAAAAAAATATAGATTTTACAAATACTACAGGAAAACAATTCTTACTGAAATTCTTTCCCTAAGGGTTACTTAGTATTTGAAGCTATTTTTTCTCTTCTAAAAATGAAAGAACAATAATGGACTCAATATTTGATTTCATAAATGGGTTGTCAATGCAGTTGAATAAAATAGTTACTTTTAAGCGATAATTTTTAATTTATTGACAGATGTGTGTAACAAATTATAATTATTAAAGGAGCAATCACTCAATAAAGTGTTTCAGTGCAAATCGAATTTCCTATTTTACCTTTACAAATAAGTAATATTTTTAAACTCACAACTAAGAAATATGAGAAGTTATAATATATTGCAACAATACACTTTTTATAAAGAGCAATTTTTCATACCTGAAACTGATTTAGAATGATTTAACATACAATCAAACACTTTTTAGAGATAGTATGTACCCAGCAACATAACTGATGAAAAATTAAAATACAGTACAAAGCCGAAAATGCGGATTGGACGGGACTACGGCGATTCCAGATTCTCGGAATTTCCGGAATATTGGTCATTACAAAAAAAAAAAAAAAAGTAGCGGCTACGTCATGGATTACGTGAACTATGTATTTTTATAACGTTTTTCGAAATCGCCGCGATCCGTAGGTTGTACTGTACAAATTGTTCTATTGAATTCCCTTTAAAAAAAAAAAAAAAAAAGGCGCCCTACTAATTGCCGCGTATATATTGCTTGCCCAATAACGTGAACGTAGTCACAACTTAAAATAAAAAAAAATCTTCCAGTATCAAAGGATAAAAAGATATAACAGCAATTTTTATCATCATCCCATGTACTAAAACACTGATTGTGGGTGCGCAGATGTTCCCCCCCCTTCACCGGAGTGACTGGAGCCGGTTTGTCTGTGACTGGAGCTTTCGCTTTCCAAACAAGTTGTTACATTCTTGTCTTCATTGCACGTGTTACTGATATTTTTATTTATGCGTTTTTTTAAACAAGGCTTCCAATGGTATTTACGCTAATGTATGTTTTTACTGCAGACTTGAATGATGTTACAAAGAGTTTAATTAATTTCTTTGCCTCCTTAGAAAGAATAACATTAAATTAAAAATAATATCTCTACTGATTATTAAAGCTTAAATGCTTTACACTAACAGGAAGTGTCTCCACCCCCCTTTTTGCGTTTCTGTTTATAAATAACAGTTAAATCTTTGGAATGCAAAGAAGGAAAGTTAGGTCACGAGTCAGATTTTACCCTGAGGTTTTGGATATATATATATACTATATATATATGTGTGTGTGTGTATATAAATTTTTATATATATATATATATATATATATATATTGATGCTATTGTTATGATAACAAACTAGTCTAATGCTTGAGCATCCTGTAGTTTATTTATTTATTTATCTTTTTTTTTTTTTTTTTTTTTTTTTTTTTGAGGGAAGGGAAAAAACTGAAATCCAAAAAATGTCCGGGTTTTGGTCTTTCCGGTTTTTAGGCGTCCGGATTTTCGGCGCTCTACTGTATTACAAATGGATTTTCAATTTCAAATTATTATCGTTGCATGGCTAATATTTTTAATCAAAGCATTCATGCAGGATAGATGAAACAAGTTCATCATTCTAAAATAGACACTTTTTATGACTCATGGACATCATATTTTATTCATTAATCTGAGATATTTGTAAAAGTGAAGTTGGCTATAATTTGATCTTACTGTAGTAGAAAGTAAAACTCAGTAATTTGAAAATGTTTTTCTAGGAGGGATAGAAAACTATAAAGAAATATATTTTATTATTATTTCTTGGGAAAGCCATATTTCATAATTTTGCTCTCAATAACAGAGCAGTTCCATCGAAATATTTAAAAATCCTCAAAAGTGATAATTCACAATAAAAGATCACTTTTTAATTTTGAAATTTTTCATTAACTAGGATATTTTTTTCCAGTGTATTTTCAAAGATCAGACTTCATTTATCTTATTGAACTTTTTATACACAGGATCACGCTAATAATTATTTTTTTCTACAGGGGAACTAAATTATGATTAATGGCATATTTGGTATATAAATGTGGCAAAAATATATTATAGTAGAAGACCCAAAATCCACAAGTTTCAAAAATCCACACAGTCTATTCAACGTAAACAATGAAATCTGCCCTGCCACTGCAAGTTCAGAAAACTGCAATGTAACTACAGATTAAAACTAAATAAGTAATTCCCACTTAAAGAAAATGGTATTTTAGAATTTATGAGCTATGATAGTAATATTGATAACCTTCAGATGATTGACAGTCATAAAACTGATACTGAATTACAGTCACAAGATTCAGATTGTTACAATAAGAAGTTTCAGGATGACAAAAGATTGATAAAATAACTTCTGATGAAGGTTTGCCACTGAGAGGAATATCTCGGATTTGTAGAGCAGTGCAGCTGTGTTACAAAAAATAATAACAATAAAATAAAAAATAAATAAAATAATCCAAAACTATAATAGAACATCCCAAACTATTAAACTACTATTAACAAATCTTTAAAGGGTTTAAATATTTTGTACCTAATTTTATAATTTGTACATAGTAGTATTATTCTTCTGTATTTTTATATTATGATTCTGATTATAATAATATAAGTAATATGATGTTTCTCTTGTTTTTTTACTATATTTTATTATTACTATCTAAGTGGGGGTGGAAGGAAATAATTTTACTATTATGACCCTAAATCTGCAAAATCCTAAAATCTGCACAGTCTGGAACCAAGCTGTGCAGATTTTGGGTCTTCTACTGTATTTGCTAGTTGTCACACACATAGTGATTGCCAATTTTCGATTCTAAGTCTTCAGAATTTTTTGTTAATGAAATGGATTGTGTTTTCCATATATATATATATATTACATATTTTAATACATGAGTAACTGTATTTACTCATACTTTGTATATAATTGTTACTTTTTCATATTTATATTAACTGAAATTATAAAGTGTTCATCATTCACCACATTCATAGAAATAAAGTGGCTGTTAGTTAAAGATCTATTATTGTGCCTGCATTTTCCCCTTTAACCCCTTAACTGCCATTCCAGAAAATCCCTCTCGTTGAATCAAAGAAATCAGTGCATCTTGGGAGAGCCTCTGTTCAAATTGAAGTTTTTGGTGCCAAAAATTTGAGAGTATTTGTACTACTAGCTATAAAATACTGAGAAAATTATTTGAGAAAGGTGTATATGTACCCCCAGGACAGGAAAAAGCATAGACTGTGCATATATATATACACCTGCAGCAGTTAAGGTTTTAATGAACTTTGAAGTGTATTAAAGCCAGCTCCTTCTTACTCTAAAATAAAGTGTAAGAAATTAAATACACAGCACAAAAATCACTTTATGCAATAGCAGAGTGGCAATTTTATTGGATATCTTTTCAAAGAAAAATAATAAAATTCGAATTTTTTAGCTGCTTTAAAATATAAGCATATGTACTTGCATAGTTTTCATACAGCAGTCCTTTGAAAAAAAGGGTAAGGATGTACATTTTTGAAAAAAAAAAAAACTAAAGTAATTTTTTAAATGTAATTCATAAAATGTAACTAATCACTAAATAATTAAATTATTTATTATAATAAATGTTAATGCTGTATAATAAGTTGTTGAATGTAAGAAAAAAAGTGATTTGTCTAGCTGTGTGACTAATCAGAAACTAAATTTTTCTATCATCATAAATAATCCAGTGCCAAAATGAGTAAGATTTTCTTTTGGACTTGAACTTGATCCTCTGTTTCTTTTTCCCCTTTTGAACACTATTAAAGACACTTTGATTAAGAGTGTATATAGTAAGATCATTCATACATTTCAAAGGTATGTGTAGATTATATTTAGCTTTCATCTCAAGTGATTATATAAGTCAGTCTCAAGATCTAATTAGGTGGTCCAAAGACATCATTTATTTTATAATCTGGCACATAATCACAAAATGAAACTTCAAAAAGAGTTTTTTTTTAAGCACAAAGTGAATGTCCTTGAAAATAAGAAGTGAGAGAATATTTATGCTCTAATGAAGACGGACAGTATACCCTCTCAACAACACGGCTATTTTTATCAACAGAATTTTTTAATATAATTCAAGTATCAAAAGCATCAATATTCATAAAAGAATAATAGTTTAAATTAAAATAAATGACATACATAGGATTTAAATATATTTAAGAAAACAGTTCATATGTATGTTAGATGTTACATGATTTTATCAAAATTATTTTTTTAAAAACCTGTACATTTGAATTTACAGCTTACATGATCATCAATTTTATTTTGTTCTGCAACGCTTTGGAAATCTTTTAAAACAATTTATGAAAAAAGAAAGAGTTTTCCCAGTTACTTGAATACCAGTTAACCAAGAATATTTACTGTATTTAATTTTTATTACAATTTAAAATATGTTCTGTTTAAATAAATTTTATGCCACTTAATTTCAGCAGGAAAATACATGTCAATTTCTATATTTTTGCCAACTTCTATCATTTACACCCATCCCCTCCTCAAATATATACAGATTTTCCTTGAAGAATGAAGGGTGTTTCAATAGTATAGACAGGGTGACCCCAAAATATTCACTTTGACTTTTGTTCCTTAAACACTGATCACCAACATAATAATAAATTAAAAAATTAAGTAAAAAAGGTTAGAGAATTTTATGAAATCAATTCTCAAGGGATTAAATTTGAGTAAATACAAAATTTCAAAATTATACAACCATCATACAAAAAAGTTTCCAGTTGGTAGAATGTGCTTCATACACTAATGAAGTCATGCATAAAATTTGAGCATATTATCCTAAAAGGTGTCAGAGTTATGAAAAATGCTAACTTAAACCATTTTTCAATCTCTCTCAAAAACAAAATGTCATTTTGGAAGATGGTATTTCAGGAGTCATACTCAAGTTATGAAAGTAAATGATTTGCACTCCATCTATAAACTTCTACATTTAAATTTATATATAGTATAGCCCTTCACCAGCTTTGGTTAAATAGAACTTTCCATAATGAAAGACTGAAATTTTATATTGCACATAACATGGAAGTAGTGAAAAAAAAAAATCTGGGGAGGGGGGTGACCAAAGGTAAACAAGGCAGAATTTTCACAAAAATACTTGATTTATCGACATCTAATTTAAAAAAATCCAGGTATACTGGCTTCCATGACACCTAATTGATGTATGGAGCACATTATATTATTAGGTATTTTTTGAATGGAGATCATATAATTCTCTGAAAATTTCAACTTTCATAAATTCCATACCTTTTTTTTCAAACTTTGCAATTTATTATGAATGTCTATGATCAATTTTTAAATGGTAAAAGTTGAGGTCAATGTTTTGGAACACCCTGTATATAGCAGTTATTATGAACACAGATTTTTAATATTTGAATTTGTAAACAAAGCCATCTAAATAATAATAAGGTCCCCAGGAAAAATCTTACAAATAGGATTATAAAATTTGTATATTAAGTGACAAAAATAAATTTGTATCAAAGAATTAGTAGCTGTTAGCCAGGTATCCAGTGAGGCTATAAATGTGAAGACTAAATTTTATTATTTTGATTAATTCCAGTAATCTTTTGTTGACAAATGCATTTTGTGCAATATTTGCCTTCTAGTGAAATTTTAAAATATTTTATTTATTTACTGAAGTAATTTTAAAAAAACTTGTTGTAGTCATTGTCATAACAGGATAAGCTTTTGAGACTTTCTGGGGAGAGAGGGGGGAGGTTTTAGCCCTACCATCTCTTATTCTTGCAATAAAAAAATCTAATTTTTCAAGAGTGAGCAAATATCTTTCAGTTACATGAACAGCTGTAACTTTTTATTTAATTACAATTATTTTTATTGTAATCAAATTGAGCTCTGCAGTCCCTAGTCTCCATTCTCATAGGAACACGGAAAGTGAAGCAGTGCTAACTTTAGTCAGCACTGCAGAACTGGGAGGGAGATAACTTCAGCTGGACTGCTGTAGAACCATGTATGTTAATGGAAGCTAGTGCACATAAAATCTGTTTGTTGCTCCTATAACCTCTTATGTTCAAACAATATCTCTGGGGGTGCCAATCTGGGTGCTAGGTCTCTCACCTAGCACCCAGAATTGGCTCAAAATTAAGAGACTCCCAGATCAGTGCTTTTCGAAGTATGTTCCGTGGAACATTAGGGTTTTGCAATTTCGCAAGAAATTTTAAAACACCATTGAAATGTTAAAGAAAATCAGCAAATTAATTCTCTAACCTAATTTTTCACCAAGCTCTTATATAGAATTAACCTTCTAGTGATGGCAGGATTACGTGAGTTCCAGATATATTTTGGACTAAAACCTGCATTGGAATCACTGGTGTTGCAAGAATTTCTCCCTTACTTATGTACTTTCAAAACAGATGTCCTCTTGTGAGGGTTTTACACGCGTCAACAAAAACTAACACTGGAATAATTTGGATGCGGAACATGATATGAAAATAAGACTTTCTAAAATAGAACCAAATTTTGAAGAACTTTGTGACAGTCAAAAGCAAAGCCATTCATCTCATTGATACTTTTCATCAATTTACAGTATAAATTCATTGAAAATTGCGAGCTTGCATGTCACCTTTTGTAAGTATTATATCTACATTTTTATACTGCTTTATACTGTTTAGTTTTTATGTTTATCTAATCAGTGATGAATAACAGGCCCTTAGTTTCTCCTTAAGTAATATTTATTCAAGGGTTCCATTGCTAAGCAGGTGGTAAGAAAGGGGTTCTGTGGGATACAAAGTTTGAGAACCACTTCCCCAGATAAATCGGTCTCCTCCCCGTACTCAGGCTCATTAAAATGGAAGCCACTCCTTTCACCCATTGCTGTCCTATAAGAGGATCTGGCTCTGCTTCACGGTGGCCAGAGGGCATCACTAATAACAACAACACAATCAAATTGATTTTTGAACTGTTTTAAATTAGTCATTAAAAAAGGTACTTGAAAATCATGCAGTTTTATTTTATAAAAAGTGTACTTTCCCTTGATTAACAAAGAGTATTTTTAAATATACCAGTGAATATTCCATTAGTAGATCCCCTTCCCAAATATATATTATTATTTTATGTGTAATTAATAAATAAATAAATAAGGGAAAATTCATGACACTATTTCTGTCTGTTGTTTATTTATAAGTAATGTAATCTAAATGATCAATTAACAATACATATTAAGAGACATTTTAACAATTTGTAAACAGCTTTCAATTATGTACATGAATTTTAACTTGCACAGCTTGAAATATGTGTGAATTTATATGTAAAGGATACAGGGCAACACATTTTTTTGTCATTAAGTATACAATTTGCTGTAATGGTTCATAAAACACTTTACAAATGTAATTCCATTTACAGAACTGTAATAACAATAAATATGTAGGCAAATGTTGACAGCCTAACTTCAATGCAATTCTTCTTTTGTCTGGCTTCTTTTAAAAGACGCAAACTAAACAGAGCAGTAAACCTGAAAAAATAAAATTGATTATACATATATATATTTATAGTAAAAATTATGACAATTTTTTATTTTAAATTTACAATATCAAATGACTTAAATTCTGATTATGATTTAAATAGGTAAACCTTTCTGAAAATCAATGGTATAATTTTGTCAGAAATAAGAATATCCAAAATATGCATCAGAGTATTCTATGATAGAGTAACACTATTTACAAACTCAGAAAGTTATGAGGGCACAAGAAATTGATCTTGGATATAAACATGAGGTAAAGTAAACAAATTATCTGCTATGCTGTAACAAAAATAAACAAAATGCACACTACGGTTTTTTAATAGCAAACAACTAATGCGTTAAACATGAAAAGAAAATCACCTTAGCATTAGAGATGAAAAACAAAATCTCATACAGTCAACATCATTATAATTCTAGAAGCTGCAGATCTCAGATCCTTTGTTAGTCAATTTGGCAACTTATAAGCTTGGCTGTGAAGCTGATAATAGTATTTTTATCCCTCAATCATACCAGACAGTTTCAGCTTTCCCCTAAAATTTATAAAAATAAAGTTCACATATTATGTTCTATAACTGCACAAATCATGCTGCATGCAATCATTGTGTGCTGCAATAGTTTCAATATAATTGAAAATAATTTTATTGCTTAGTTCTATAAAAGCATAAAATCTTCTGAAATAAAAGTTAAATTATTTTTTGTCAAATAAAATCAATGCAGCTTAACAAAAATAAAAGTTAAATGCTGAAACAAATTATCATACAAAAATCAGGATACAAATATTTAAGACATAATATAACATTGAGACAACACACATACCACATCTAAAAATAATGTTTATTTAATACTCCCAGTAAATTCACTAGTTGAATAATTATTCATCTGAGTATCTATAAGACTTGTATTTAGTGATTAGAAACTACAGTAGTGAAGTAAAAGAGAGTTGTCATCCTTGGAGGAACAATTCAGAGAGGTTTGAATTTTTGCAAAACACTTCAATAATGAATGTTAAAATCACCAAACAAATTACAACTATTTAAATAAGTCATTATGACTTAACTCAAACATAGGTCTATAAATATATTTAAAAACAGACAAAAAAAAAAAAACTATACCACATGATTTGAATATTACATTGAAATATAATATCTCAAACACAAATAATATTTCTATAACTTCAGTGCAAATATTAATCATATTTATAATTATAGAAAACTTGGAATAGTAATAACAGATTTAATTTCCTTTCACACATAGCATAATTCTATCCCATAAAGTCACAGGACTCGCTGATTCCATACACTATTTTTTCAACTAAAGTTTACTGCAGATATTAAATTAACTACCTTATAAAGCACAAAACACAGTACAACAGTCCTAGATTACACAAATTTCTTAATTCATCAATAATTATAAATAAACTACAAGTTGGGAAAACACCTGGCATATTAAAGTAACAACTATGAGAGTAAAATAATTTTTTTTTTTTTAAAGATGGTGATTACAAATAAAATTTCATTACAAAGAAAATTACAAATATTTCCACCCTTTATAATAAAAGTCCCCACACTCATGTATCATATAAGTTAAGTTTTTTCAGTATGAAACAGTGAAAACAAAATCCCAGGAATATGTTTTTGATGAAAGCAAGAGTTTTTTTGTTCTAGTGTTGGCAATTATGAGAAAGTGTAAATTGTTCATCACCAATTTTATTTCTATGGCGGGATTGCAAGAGGGCAAAATGCATAAATTTTCAAGTAATGTGTAAAAGTTTCTGTCTAATATGTTTTCATTGGCAAAAAAAAAAAAAAAAAAGGACTCACTATGTTTATTGCTATGGACATTTAATTTGTAGAAAATTGGGGATACTGCAATTCCACAGTGCTAATGGAGAGCTGCCATGGCTACAAACACACAGACATTGTAGAATAATGCTACAAGTTTCCCATTTCTATCGAGAACATGCAAAGACACATACAACTGATCATACGAACCTAGGAAACAGTTGAAAATGGTTGCCCACTAGCATTTTATTTTGAACACACAAGCAGACTATATATATACAATATATATTACAGTGGCTGGCCTAGTGGAGAAATTCCTAAGCCTGAATATTTGCAGCACTTGTATTGCGAGTCCCACAGATCATAAATTTATTGTCGGATTGCTGCATGACTTATTATTATGAGAAACATGTTCTGTAAGATTGTTGCTAGGTGTGTAAGGAGGTAGTAACAATGTGACAGTCTATAACATGTAAAAAATGTTGCAGAACAACCCTGGGATTTGTAGTGACATATTTAACAAATTGGTATCTAACATCTGTCACTGGACTAACTGGACAAGGGATAGTTCCAATTTCAGCCAACTATAGAAAAATTAGAGTTTATATTGCATGGATGGGAAATGAAGGCCTCTAAAGAAGGATAAACACCACCTTACAAATATCCAAAAATGCCTACCCAGGTAAGGAGATACACGTGTCTCTGGAAAAATGTATGAGGCATTACACAATTTTAACTTAGGACATAATGTGTATGAGGCATAATACAATTTTAATAGGGGGAGGTGTTAGTCGCCTACTCGTGATGCCCCCTGTGCATGCTAAATGACTGACATTTGTCGCCCTGTGCAGCCATATATAGTTTTCAGCGATTTTAGAATTAAAACTGCACACGACTACCTTTTTAAAGATCTGCACAGATTCGGTTTAGCAGACTTCCCAACGTGCACTGTGCAATGCCTTTGACATGTCTGGAGATCACTAGATCACTTGTTTTGGACTTAGTGATGTAACAGCAGTTAGCTCTACTAAGAACTTTTCAAAGTTGTTAGTGTTTCTGAACTCTATTGGGCTGCCTGTC